>KZ651549.1:263550-296805 GCA_001010745.2 Gerris buenoi
CTCGTAACTGAACAACCCTATTATTTTCCTGTTTGGGTTATTACTCGTAACTGAACAACCCTATTATTTTCCTGTTTGGGTTATTACTCGTAACTGAACAACCCTATTATTTTCCTGTTTGGGTTATTGCTCGTAGCTTAACAACCCTATTATTTTCCTGTTTGGGTTATTACTCGAAGCTTAACAGCCCTATATTCTTTTCCTGTTTTGGTTATTACACGTAGCTTAACATCCCTATTATTTTCCTGTTTGAATTATTACTCACAACTAAACATAACTCGAAAGTTCCAAATTTGCATGTTTGGTTTTTAGATCAGGTGAGTTACAGACAGACAAACAAGCGCAGTAATGTATAGGGTCCTCGTTTTATTTGAAGTCTTACGAACCCTAAAAATAACATGGAGCATTTATGTGGTGGCTTATTTTCTACAATGTAACAGCCAGTTAGAGTTGGAATTTTCTTGACAGCGCAATATATCATGAGTTCCATAAATAATATATTACAGAATTATAATATAATTCAATTCAGAAAATATATCAAGTGGGGTATAGAAATTGACTCTGCTTTTAAGAAATATCTTTTGAAAGTATTATATTAGAGGAGGAACGGAAGTTTCAGAACCGAATTTGATGAATGTGTCCAATAATTTGTTCAGATTTTTCGGAGTTGGAGACCCAAATTCACCCTCATTTCTCGTATTCGCCTCGGGGTATGATTTTTCTTAACAAGTATGCCAAATCCACGTGTCTGCAAAAACTACAGACGAATTTTAATTTTAAACCACTTTTTTTGCACTATTACAATTACTTCCCTCTATATATACGATGCATGTGAACAATAAAGTAGGCTTATGCTGTCCGCCACAAAATGTTTAATGTATTATTAAATAAATTGGCCAAATATGTGCTATCAGCACCTACAAAGATTTCGAAGGCAATTGACCAATAGGAAGAGATAGAGCATCTTCCTCTTTTAGTTAACACCCGGCTATTTAATCCCTAGTTTTTGATGGATAATGTTTTAGAGTAACCCTATAATTTTCCTGCGTTTGGGTTATTACTCGTAACTGAACAACCCTATTATTTTCCTGTTTGGGTTATTACTCGTAACTGAACAACCCTATTATTTTCCTGTTTGGGTTATTACTCGTAACTGAACAACCCTATTATTTTCCTGTTTGGGTTATTACTCGTAACTGAACAACCCTATTATTTTCCTGTTTGGGTTATTACTCGTAACTGAACAACCCTATTATTTTCCTGTTTGGGTTATTACTCGTAACTGAACAACCCTATTATTTTCCTGTTTGGGTTATTACTCGTAACTGAACAACCCTATTATTTTCCTGTTTGGGTTATTACTCGTAACTGAACAACCCTATTATTTTCCTGTTTGGGTTATTACTCGTAACTGAACAACCCTATTATTTTCCTGTTTGGGTTATTACTCGTAACTGAACAACCCTATTATTTTCCTGTTTGGGTTATTACTCGTAACTGAACAACCCTATTATTTTCCTGTTTGGGTTATTACTCGTAACTGAACAACCCTATTATTTTCCTGTTTGGGTTATTACTCGTAACTGAACAACCCTATTATTTTCCTGTTTGGGTTATTACTCGTAACTGAACAACCCTATTATTTTCCTGTTTGGGTTATTACTCGTAACTGAACAACCCTATTATTTTCCTGTTTGGGTTATTACTCGTAACTGAACAACCCTATTATTTTCCTGTTTGGGTTATTACTCGTAACTGAACAACCCTATTATTTTCCTGTTTGGGTTATTACTCGTAACTGAACAACCCTATTATTTTCCTGTTTGGGTTATTACTCGTAACTGAACAACCCTATTATTTTCCTGTTTGGGTTNATTATCAAAGAGGAGTGGGATATAAGTAGGAGGAATAGAATCTAGATATTCTCGCATAGTAAAATAATTTGTATGCTTTCCTGGTAGTTTATAAACTTATCAAATATAAAAACACTCCGTAGCGAAGCACGGGTATCCAGCTAGTATTATTATAAAATGACTTTAATTATTTATAGTTTGAGTCTACGCTTTATTTATAACCATTTCTTTAATTTTTGCATCCATGCTTTCCTTAGTAAAGAATTAACGAAAACAATGTTGACCATTATGAAGAACGAAATAATTATATATGAGTATCTCCGAATTAAAAATTCCTTGACTGAAATCCGTTTAAAAAATAATAGAACATTTAAATCAAATTATAATTACTATTAACTACGGGAAACAGACAGAGATAAATAGACTCCAGCGCTGGGATTTGAACCACGGGCCTCTATATTTCCACTATAGCACTCTAACCAACTAAGCTACGCAGGAGAATGATTTTCTCTGACGTTAATGATACCGTGACCCGAATTTAAAGCTTTCAATTTTTCCACAAGTCTGAGATGTCAACATTATTGACATAGAACTAGACCGAGAAATAGCGCTTATAATTATAAAGTACCCAATTAGTACCTGTACCTCGTACAATCAATTAGAAATTCATATTTTAAGATATTTTTATATATTATATGAATACTACTAAAATCTTAAAATATGAATTTATAATGGAATATTTTTGGTCTAGAGTCTGTGTCTATCTTTCTTTTAACTTGTTTTCTTAAAAAGTCCCCATCCGGTTATGAAGAAATGTTGATTGTTTGACGAAAAAAACCTTGGATCATCCCATTCTGATTTCAATCGCTGGTGCAATTTTAATATTGCATAAAATAAGTGGTCGATCCCCCACTATAGGAATCGAAAGATACCACTCGCCCAATAATAGAACGTGAGGAAGGCAAATGTCATGGGTTGTAAAATTACTGCCAATAAATAAAACGGGGTGAAGGGTAGCTCTTTTTTTGGACTGAAGATCTGATTGCAAATAAAGAAAAATATAAGTTAATGAGATACACCTGATTGCTAAATTTCGCTGAAACGATCTGAAAATTACAAATTAGTTTGACAATCACACACAGACTTTTAAAATCCCATTTCTCTGATCAAAATACCCACTAAGCTCGTTCAAAAAGAAGAAATCACTAGAAAGGAGTAGTCATTGTAAAGGCGAAGTTTGCAAAAAAAATTAAAAAAATATTCGTGCTAAAAAGAAGAATGGTCTAGGAATAGTAAAGATAGGATTCATTGTTCAAATGGAAATATTTCTATGTAGAATTCAAAAGACAAAAATGTTAAGATGCTGAAACATACTCTGAAATACAAATCGGATAGAAGGGTTCGGCAGAAGAAATAAAAGGGTCTCCGTTTTAAATAGGTGGATGGTCTCGTATGTTGAATGAAGTACAAAGGTATAAGAAATATTTCCTCACTATACATCTGCCTAAGGAAGAAGAACTCTAGCCTACGTTGGGACTAGGTTTTTGGGTTCACAAAAAGATATATTTATTGTATTCTGCGTTCGAAAATTACATAGCGTCCCCTGATGTAACGGGATTGGATTTATAAGGGTTTGATGTTGTGCCATTTTCTTTCAGCTATCCCCTTTCATAAATCTTGATGCCTTTTGGACTTTATTTTTATGCTGTTTGATCTTAAACATGATCCTATGAAATGTGCAAGTGAGCGAAACATTTGAGTTTCTTCAAATAAGTTTAAAATTAAATAATAAAATATAGTTGTACAAATGATATCGTTTGAACTATTAAAATGGAGGAAGAAACAATTTTTCGATTAATGTCGGCGATCGTTCTTTCCCCTCCAAATAATTGAAGAGGGTATTTTTTATAGTGCATTCTGGATAAAAACTCTACTAATATTCCAAAGCAGTTTCTTTGTAATTTGTCATTGTCTTCGTTCTTCTCAACTTTCCAAAGAATGTCGAACTATTTTTTTTAAATGATTTTAGTTTTTTTTTGTTTTTTTAATAAACTAGAAAACAAGTTAGATTTAAAATGATTTTTCGGTGTCATGTCTAAAATTCCCCTTTTTCTTTTCTTCAACACAAAATTAAAGTTAATTTCGTAGAAAATATATGAATGAACACTTTTCCTTCTTTTTTTTCTTTCTTTCTCCATAGAGACAGTTCTAATTTAATTCAAATCACAAACTTGAATTTACAAAAAAAAAAAAAAAAAAAAAAATAGCCTTCTCAATAAAAAAAAGTAAGTTTTTTAAAGTCCTCTAATATTTTTAAGAAGTTGAATTTACATCGGAGGAAAGGAACTTGGAAAATGCAAAAAGAAAATTATATCATTTTCTCCAAAATAAGAAGATTTTCTAAAATAATAATAATAATGAAAGAAATGTTTTACGTTAAATTTCTTCGGCCCTGTTATTTTATCGTTTAGTTAAATTATTCAAAACATGACAGAGTAGTCTTGGGTCTGTCTAATCAGTCATTCTTAACCCATAGCATTCATTAGACTTTACTTAACATAAGTTTTCTTATTATTTTTTCTTTTTCTTCTTTTAACTTTTTTTTAATTATTCTCCTTTCTCTAATCATCATTATAATTTTAAAGATAACAGTCTGAAGAATTAATTAGAATGAAATATGCAAATTAACAGTTTTTAATTCGGTTAAAGTGTTTAATGATGAGAAAAAACTTAAAAAAAAAAACGACAAATTTGTTAACGGATTCAAATCTTACATTAGGACAAGATACAACAATTTACCCTTTTTTGGTTTTTGTTTAAAATAATACCTTTATATTTTCAAACATTTTTTAAAATTATTTTGTGTGCCGACCGCTTGGATCCTGAACACGCCTGAATGCCAATACAAAGAAAAACCTATTTATTTTTTTTCATTTTTATTTTATATATGTGTGTGTATCTTATAAGAGAATTCTAAAAAAATATAAATGTGGCTTTTTTTAAATTCTTTGAAAAAATAAATTTTTCTCTTGTATTTTTTGGTTCTTCTGTTATGATCTTTTTTTTTATATGTATATGTATATTAATAAAAAAATATATATATGTGGTATCTTTTTTTTTTCAACTTTTGTAAAAAAGNTTTGATGGTTTTATTGGTGTTTACGTGATTCATTGTTAGTTCCATAATAAGTTCAACCGTCTACACTCATTTAATATTGAATAAAAATAAATGTGGCACTTCTTTAGATGGTTACTCCTAGTAACCATCTGAATAAGCCTCCCCCATAACCTTCTTTAGTTCGTTACTGCCCTGTGTTTACATTACTTGGTTACTCCCTTTTTTTAAATTTATTGGTTACTCCCCTAATTTATTACTATGAATTGATAACATTCCAAAAAAATATTATTTTTCCACCCAATAAACGTTTTTGGGAATGTAAAAAAGCATTAGGGCTTTTGTTGGGGTGAGATAGGGGGAAAGACAAGATGTATAAAGATAAAAATCATCTTTAGACTGTTACTCCCCTTATAAAAACAGATGTGTGATACTCCTTTGTCCCAATTTATATTGGACTAAACAGCTCTTTTTTAAAATAGTGTTTAGACAAATTAATCTAAATAACAATCTAAGTAATTGCCGAGTTTCTTTTACAACATCGTTTCAAATAAATTGTGGACCATTTTGACAGTGGGAGTAACCAACAATTCTGTCAACAAATTTTATTTAGTTGACAGAAAAAATATTAGATTTGGTTAAAACGAAATTAAAATAAGTTAAGTTTTAGAGGAATAGAAAGGTCTACATTTCCGAAGTAAAATTCTGTTTAATGGAAAATTAGATGAGGGAGTTTTTCCAATGGATGCAAAGTAAGGTACTTCAAATGTGAATTGTAATTTTTGTGAAAGTTTGTTTTAGGTATTTTATTTCTTAAAATTTGAACATATTAAAATCAATGAAAATAACCTAGTATCGCTCACTCATATCTTCCGGTAAATTCCTTTAAGTAAATAACTATTAAGAAAAAGGAATGTTTAGTCTAATGTACATTGGGACAAAGGAGTATCAAACTTTTAAATTTAAAAATGTGATATTCCTTTGTCCCAATGTACATTGGACAATACATTGGAAGAGTGCCTTTTTCCCTAATCTTTCATTTTCTTTTAACAATAAAAAAATTAAATATTAGGGGAGTAACAAACTAAAGAAGTACCATAAATGTCACCCAAGTGTAAAACGAAAAAGGCAAAACAACCTAACTTTCAATTCTGAGTCGGATCACATGTTTTCATGACGAAATTTTTTTAAAAAAATGTATCTGAGTATTAATTTTTAATTTTAAAAAAGAATATAAACAGTGTTTTACACATTTTTTTTTCTAAAAAATTCATACTTATTAGTTAAGAGCACTCTTAAGAGTTAGAGGTTGTCAGTCAAGTGTTTAGAGGTGATCTCTAGGGAAGGATTCTAACTGACTAGTACCAAAAATATTTATATTATGAAATAAAACAAACTTTTAAGAGAAGCAAAAAGGTCTTCATATAATTTTTTATACTCGTTGAATTTATTTTGATTTGTCTGTAAATAACGTCCATCGAATAGATAAACTGAAATTAAATGTTGTCCATTTAGTGAAACTAGATTATTCACTGATACACTAACTACTAAATAGGCAGTTGGCAATTGCTCAATTCGCAATCTTCGTGTGAAAGGGCCCAATTTCACACTTAGATTTTGAAATGACTTCCATATCATCTTTTAGACCTAATTATTCAAGATATTAGTTTATGTGAGTAAACTAGAATAAGAGATAAGTTTTATTAGACTGATAATAAAATCGATCAAGTAAGTCAAGCCATGAGATCAAGTAAATTATTAGCTATTGCAATCTAGATAGGAGGTTTCGGTTTTTTTTAGGGGGGGGTCAATAAATCATTCTATGATTTTAGGGTACAACCACCGATGTTGCACTTCCAGTATTTGAAGCATATTCAAGGTTTTTTTATTGTTATGTTGACCAATTTGAAACGCGGTCTTCATGAAAAAACCAAAAACCAAAATGTAATTAATTTTAGCAATTGTATTTTACAGAGACCTGATTAATTATACTATTTGAGTTTTATTATTTATAATAATAAAAAAAACTCTACAAATATAATATAAGTACAAATAAAATAAAAAATTTTACAAATTCACGATGAACGTCAAATTTGTTTGCAATGTTGTTAAAATTTAAAACGTATTTTTTAAATATTGTTACAGGTGAAGCTCCAGCAGCTATGCATGTGGGGTGTGCATGCAGATTGCATCGAATTATCCTTTGGCTACTTCCTTTAACCATGTTCATACATTTCCGGTGACTAACACCCGGATAAATTCAACAAAGCTGAAATCATCGCAGCGGACAATTCAAAATAAGAAAACTTTAATTTACAACATAATAAAAATAATAATAATAAAAACCAAAAGTAAAAGGTTTGTAAAATAAATGTAAAAAAAAAATAAGCTGAAAAATAATAAATAATAAAAATAAAAAATATTTTCGTATGAACATGGCTGTGATTTGTTAACTCTCACCGTCCAAATTTGACAAGAATACAATACCGTAATAAAAAAAAATATATATATTTAAACTTAAATGTTCACTCTTTTTGTGTAAACCAAAATCAAAAATCGAAATAAATAAATAAAATAATTGTAAATATACTTCTATTTCATTTTTGTATGGAAAAAGGTAAATAGACCATTTAAATTTAAACTATCTAAATTTTTTTTTTTTTTTTTTTTTTTTGTCGGGTTATAATGTGTTAAAAGTTTTAGGTTTAAACTCGTGTAAATATATCATCCTACTTTAAACTAGATTCTATAGAAACAAGATGAAAAAATATGAAAACAGGGTGCCTGATTTATTAGAGTTATCAAAGTTTTTGTAGGGTACATTTTCGTGAACAATTTATGTATATTATAATGTTACATCACTTAGGTGGTGGTTTTTATTGTTGTTATGTTGGTCATTTTAACTGAGAAATATTGTGTAAATAACAGATGGTCATGATAATGTAATGGTTTTCCACGTTATATATTAAACGCTGTAAGTTTTTTGTAAGGATTTACTAACTTTTAATGTTATGTGCTAAAGCAACTTATAAAGAAAACAATGTATCGATCTCCTTTCTTTAAAAAATAGTGTAGATTTAATGTACATAGTAGTATTCAAAAAGAATGAACAGATTTGGAAGCCCTATTTCTTAGTCTTTAATTTTCGTCACGTTCTCGAATCTGCGAAAAAACAATTCGGCTATCATGGCTTTTTGAAGGCAAATCAACAACACTTTACTCTTTCCCAAGAACATTCTGTGGTAATTTCAAAACACAGTCTGTGTTAAGAGAAAAACTGCTAGACAACGTGAATTTGGAATTCCCCTCCACTAAGATCATTCCTCAACTAACTGTGGCGAATAAATGTTCTCATTTGAATCCATTCAGACTGTCGGCCTTATTACCGCACTTGGTCCGTTTCATACTGGGACGGTGCGGTGTCACCGTCTCCGGAGATAGAGACAGTAACTTTTTTATTTAACTCCAAGGACCGAAATTATCAACAAAAGCTATATTTGAGAAGCTGGAGACGTTTTTTCTCTAAATATACGTGCCATATAGTCATCTCCACTGGAGACACGCGATGATGCCGTCGAGTGGGGACGTCTCCTTTATCGAAATGTGTTAACTAATATTTGAAACATTTTACAATCCTATCAAAACGTCTACCGTTCTCGAGATCTTTTTGATATTTTATGTTTTATCTTTCCTTTTTCTTGGTTTTTGGCCTTTACTCGTGGTCAAAAAGGCACCGTGTCCGGAGATGGAGATGCCCATCTCCCAGTGTAAAAGTAAAAGCTATGGTTTTTGATGTCAAATGACGCCGCGTCTTATAGGTAGACGAAGACATATGTCTCCTAATGTGAAAATAGAGTCTTCGACGTTAAAAAACGTCGTGTCCGGAGGAGACGTATGTCTCCAGAGTGAAACGTGCACTGAACCTATATCTATCCAAGGAGAAGCGAATGGAATAAAAAAGTAAATAAATCTTGATTATCAGTATAGAATATTACTTTTTAGTACCTTTCATGAATAAAAGGTAGCTTCATAAAGTTGGTTCATTCTTTTTTTTTATTGCTGTATTTTTTTTTCTAAAAATTTTGGTAATTGTGTTGATATCATAATGATTAGTTCATAAATTAAATAGAATCGCCGAATGTTTATGTGTTTTGTTTTTAATAAAAAATTATTATTTTGTTCTATAGCGCACCAGATGGTAAATTGTGAGAGTCAATGTGTATAATTTGTGAGGTTCAATTTCATCCTTATTCTATCCATTCATACTTTAATTCCTAGTTAATTTTTTTAGATTAATAGCAACCAGAATGGCATAAAATTAAATTATTTTAATGTTATATTCCTTTCATTCTTCTTTATATCTATCATCCACTAACCTCTAATACAAAGGTTTGGTAACTTCCTAACCTTTGTATAGGTTAGGCATCTAAAATTCCTCATTACTTTTCTATGCTGACGAATTGCCAGTTAGTACCACTTTAAAACAACGACGTTTAGATTAGCCTACATAAGTGGAACACAAATCTTACATAACATCCTTTATAATAAATGTAGGAAAAAGGGAGAGGGTAGAGGGAAAGGTAGAAGTAGAAAAGAGACAAAATAGGCTTACTTGGTTCGTAGGTACGAGATAGTGATGTCCCAGGCCTGTGGTAGGTTGCAGATAAAATCCGATGCGGTGTCTTGCTCTTTAAGTTAAATGAGTTTAAACCGATGTTAACTTTTAACCCGGGAAAAACTGTAAGAGGAAGAGGCACGGTGCGGGCATGGTAAGAGGAGGAAGCGAAGGGAAGGGAACAGGTAGGTTATAAAACCCGAGCGAAAACCGCCACCACTGGAGGAGGCTGGAAAATGAATCCAAAACCCAAAAATAAATAATAAAGCTACTAAAGAAAAATACTGCTAACAACAATAGGGTTGGGACTTATATATTGGGACGATACCGATATATCGAAAATATCGATATATCGGACCCAAAATTATCGATATTTCATATCGATATTGATCTTTCGATGTATCGGCAATATCGATATTTGTAGGAAATATCGAAAACCGGACTTTTTTTTTTGCTCATGACCTGGGAAAACTGGGGTAGCTAGGAAGGTTTTCGATATATCGGAAATATCGATAATTTCTTCCGATATATTGACTAATATCGATATTCATTGTCTCGATGTTGATATATCAAAAATATCGATATTTTCTTTCGATATCCCAACCCTAGTTAACAATTTGGCTCTTCAGACCATTTTCAGGTATTACAGCGAGTGTATTATCCAATTTGGGTGAGAGTCATATTTCTTGACCTTTAAAATTTAATCTGTTTTAAAAAGTTGACAACATGAATTTGATTTGTACTGGGTATTATATTACTATGCTTTATAAGTTTCATCGCACACCTATTACCCCACTTTTGAACCACTTCCCGTCTTTCAATCTTCCCCAAATTTTGCACATGGAAACAATTTAGGCGAAGAACACGGAAACAAAAAAAATAGTTTTTAAAAATGGTATTTTTATATTAATTATTCGCTTTGTTCATATTAGTCAAAATTGCAGCATAATCGTTAAAGCTGAGCAAAATCTATGGTACTTAGATAGTATTTCAAGCCTTTATCCATTCACCTCCATACAAAAGGATAGATGAGGAAACTTGATCCATGTGATAAGGTCAACCCACCTTTAGCCTGGTGGAGAGTCAAGAGGTCTCTGAAGCTTAGTGGTTGAAAGACCAGACTATGAGAGAGAGCGTAGAGTTACACTCGTGTTAATTAAGTCTCCTAATGGTCCCTTTTCACCTTTCCCATGCTTAATTTGTCTTTCCCTAATCCTAATGCTCGTCTAATGTTTACTTTAGAGAGAGGGCAAAGTTGAATACAAAGCTTTTCTTCTCTTATATTTTGTATTTTGGTTGCATTAGTATAATTTCTATAACAAGAGCTGTTTTTGTTTTCCATCTTCAATATCCTTTCATGTATTGTCATTTGCAAACGGCTGTGTCTTTTGCCTTTCAACGTGCTGCTGAGTTTTGCTTTAATTAATCTGTCGATGGTGCTTTCATATGTACAATGTACGTGACATTTTAAACCTCAAATCTGATTACATCCTAAACTCTGTAAGTTCCAATTTACATTTTTTTTTCATATGAACAACCAGAACCTTCTTTTGGGCTTGAATAAATGTACTGGTCTGTTGTGAATTTGTATTACATCTATTACAGGTTTATTTCAGATTAACTAAAATTGGCAGTTGAACAAGGATGTTTATTCAAGTTGGGTTGACATATTTATGCGTTGAATACATTGAAAAGTATCTGTTTTAATTCAATTAATCATATTTTGTTGTCGCTGGTGAATCTTCAGTTTTAAGCGGATTCTGTCCCATTGAACACTTTCCTTTCATCTAATTCTATCCTCAAATCCTCAGCCGCAGTACTATTTACCAAAATTCTTTAGACCTTTCCTACCATTCTTCCGCCCTTCTGTTTCCACTTCTCATACTATATTTTCCCTTCATTTAATTCTATCCTCAGCCTCAGTTCTATTTACCAAAATTCTGTTGACCTTTTCTACCATTGTTCAACCCTTTTTGTTTCCACTTATCATACTATCTGTTTTAGCATCCTTGATTTTCTTTAACAATAATTCTGTTATCGTCTATTGTCATCAATGGTTCTTGAATTTAACAATTGTTATGAATGCAGAATTAAACCTTTAACCTTCGTAACACAAAATTCATTCAAAGTGTTATACTCTTTTAAACGGCTCTTCAAAGGATTAATGACATTTATCACCTGTAGGGATGAAAAATAACTTTTAAGGACTAATAACTTATAGATTATAATATTGGTCTTTTCATGCCCGTTCTTAAAAACATGATTATAATCCACATTCACCAACTATATTATTTTATAAATAGTAGAAAATGAATGGCAAATTTTTTGAATTAGTTGAAATCATGTTAGCATCACTGCTTCTAAACTCACAGCAGTATTGCGTTTCATTCTACTATGTTTTGTTTAATTTTTAGTTTTAGTTTTTTTTTATTACTTTAAAAGTGAATATGAATTCTTTGAAATCATTTAAATTCGTTTAATAAAGAAATACAAATGTATTCTTTGACAAATAAATCTTATATAGAGCTTTTTTGCAGATAAAATTTTGTACTTCTAAAAAAATGCATTATTCCCTTGTCATAATTTTCTCCCGAGGCGTAGCCGGGCTTCGCCTCGGGATTTAGTTGTCTCGATTCCTGAGGCCTCTTGCCTCAAGAATTAAATCAGTCATCCAGATATAAGTCATAAATATCTTATATTATTCCCTAGGTGCATAACTAATTATTGGAATTATTCCCAATATTCATAAATAACCATTATTACAATTTTTAATGCTTTAAAACATTAAAATTTTGATTTTTTTTCCAGGTTAATGACTACTTCTGTATAATTATTTTTATCACCTCAATTCACAAGTTGTTATCTGGACAGTTTTTTAATCTAGGCCCTTCAACCTATCCCTACTTTTTTTGGTTACAGTTTTTTTATGTTTAAACTTTTCTGTTCCAAATAAACAACACTTATTGTCAGGTTGCTGTTAGGCAAAAAATTCACTTATACATACTCTTTCCAAACCTTTTTGTATGGCTTGTTTAGGCCAAATCTGACACCGTTTTCCTCTGTGAATTTTTTTTAGTTTTGGGGCGTTTTTTTTTTATTTGAACCCTAAAATTTTGACGCGTCAGACTGGAAAATCGGAAAAAGTTCTGCGTCAGACAATATTAAAATGTTGATTTATAGGGTTCAAATAATGTATCTTGAGAAAATCAGCCAGTTATTAATTAATGATATTAATTAATTTTAATTAATAATAATGGATATTAATTAATATGAACTAATATTAATTAATGATTAATAACCAGCTGATTTTCTCAAGATACATTATTTGAACCCTATAAATCAACATTTTAATATTGTCTGACGCAGGACTTTTTCCGATTTTCCAGTCTGACGCGTCAAAATTTTAGGGTTCAAATAAAAAAAAACGCCCCAAAACTAAAAAAAGTCACAGAGGAAAACGGTGTCAGATTTGGCCTAAACATGTCATACAAAAAGGTTTGGAAAGAGCATGTATAAGTGACTTTTTTGCTTATGGGCACCCTGACTATTATTTTAACTTGAATTATTTCAAGTAAAAATTTATCAATTGATTCAATGACTATTATATTTTCTTAGTACCTCATTATTTTTTATTAGTTTAATTTATTTAAGGTTTAACTGCTTATGAATTGAGTACATATTTGCCCAAACTTTTTTTTCTCGTAAAATACATCTTAGTTTTTCTTACTCCCGACCAAATTCAACAACTAAAGGGTCAATAAAAATAAAATAAAAACAATCATAGTAAAATGGAAAACAATTTTTCAGAACTCCAGGAATTATCATAAAAGATAGTTTTTAGTATGCCTAATCAGAGTACACTAATAAGTTATTATTAGTTATTAGTAATAACTTTTGCCAACACTGATTACTTGCAGCCAACTTATAAACATCGTTCCTTTGAACTGTACTAAAATATTGACTGATATCGTTTCCCCCTCTCTCTCCCCTAAAGTTTTTTGAGAACTAGGTATAATTTTTAGGTTCCTTAGTTCCTTAGGCAAAACAGGAGACTTCGGTCGCCTGTCTATCTGTTTGACGTCAACGTACCTGATCCCCAAATATACACAACACAAATACATATTTGAAACATTTTAGTTATCTTACATGTGATAACCCACACACAGGAACAAATATAAGAAAGCCTCCAAACTTAAATTTTTAAAAACAAATAAGTTTTAAAAAGAAATGGGTTATGAGTAATATTAAATAAAAGATAGGAAGACGCACGAGAGAGTTCAAATATGTGTTTTTCGTAGTGATGCTATCTGTACCCTGAATAACTATTTTCTATATTAATGCGGATCCTATAAGGTAGAAGGAAGGAGAAGAAGAAAACTAAACTAACTTCATCGGCAACTAACGTTTCGACTTAGCCAGCCATTTTCGAGCCTCTGTCGTAATAAGCCCTCAAGCTAAAGAGTTTAATAAACATGAAGTGTTAGGGAACTGGTTGTTCACCTCGTCAGATATCCTAAAACATGATAAGGATGGAGTGATCTTCATCACTAAAGTTGTAACGTAAGTATTGCAAAGTGGTAAGTATTGAAGTAAACCTAATAATCCCAGTATCTATGGGTTAAAATTTAACATAAAATAACATTTAACAAAAACAACTAGAAAACAATATCACAGTGAGAAAAAACAATCTTGAGCGATTAACTAATATCAAGTCTGGATCATGTTTATTAAACTCTTTAGCTTGAGGGCTTATTACGACAGAGGCTCGAAAATGGCTGGCTAAGCCGAAACGTTGCCGATGAAGTTAATTTAGTCTTCTTCTTCTCCTTCCTTCTACCCTTATAGGATCTGCATTAATATAGAAAATATGTGTTTTTCGTTTTTGAACCAATTTATCATAACAATTGTCAGGTTATTTTTTACTAATGATTTTTTTTTTTTTTTTTTTTATCATATAACGATAATACATGACATAGTTACAGTTAATGATTTTCTGTACATTTTTGTACATAACAATAAAATGTAATCTACATCTGTTAGTTGAATTATTCAAATTTTAGTATCAATAATATTCATTAGTTGGAGATTTAAATTTATAAGGCTTATGATGTATATGGAATCTAATTTTCAACCTTAGTTCTTGTTAATGCCACAAAATAGTAAAACTAAATAAATGTTAAAGGACTTTAATGTCCACATTAAAACCTTGGCATCAGAACCCATTAATTAAACAAATTGTAAAGGATTTGTCTTGAATTTACTGCCGCAGTATACTTTGCATCAGAACTCATAAATTAATTAAACAAATTGTAAAGGATTTGTCTTGAATTGCCGCAGTATTCTTGGCATCAGAACTCATAAACTAATTAAACAAATTGTAAAGGATTTGTCTTGACTTTACTGCCGCAGTATTCTTGGCATCAGAACTCATAAATTAATTAAACAAATTGTAAAGGATTTGTCTTGACTTTATTGCCGCAGTATTCTTGGCATCAGAACTCATAAACTAATTAAACAAATTGTAAAGTATTTGTTTTGACTTTACTGCCGCAGTATTCTTGGCATCTGAACTCATCAATTAAACAAATTTTAAAGGACTTGTCTTGACTTTATAGTTCACAGTAGTCCTGGCATCAGAACTCATTATTTAAACAAATTTTAAAGGACTTGTCTTGAATTTACTATTCGCAGTAGCCATGGCATCAGAACTCATTAATTGAAAAAAATTTAAAGGACTTGTCTTGACTTTACTGTCCGCAGTAGCCTTGGCATCAGAATTTATTAATTAAAAGGATTGTCTCTATTTTAATCATATGTTTAAAATTAAAATGGAGAAACGCTTTTTTCACCATAACGTAAATTTATCGTGAGTGTCTATTGGTTTATTAGAGGATAGATCAGACAGGAATTTTTGCCTAGATGACAAACACTACTGGATTATGATTTAGGTTTTCTGTATTATTAATCAGAATATAATAATAATAATTATAATATTCATAAATATTAATAAGAATTTACCTTTCAAATACCGGAGCAGAATTTTATTTATTTGTTGTTTTTATGCTTTGCACGTTAATTATTTTAATAAAAGGAACAATAACAAATAAAAACATGTATTGTTAAATGTAAGGATTTTATAAATCCTAAATATATTTATTAGTTCATTTATCATTTTTGTCGTATCACTTTATTTATTTTTAAAAATGTAAAAAGAAAAAAATATATATACACTTAGAATGTAATTAAATTTAAAAAATGGCCTATGGTTAATCACTGTAAAATAATTTCCAAATAACCAAGATCGTTTACCTTTTCTTTAAATAATAATAAGTAAAAACTAATTAGTGTTTAGTTATGATTCACATTGTTTATAACTTAAGTGGCTGATTAATATGTAATAACTGTAATTAAATTATTTGTAATGAAATAATGAAAGTTGTAAATATAAATTATTTGAATTTAAATAAGAGAATAAAATTGTATAATAAATGTTTAAACAAAAATTTAAATGTATAATATATTTTATTTATTTATTTGTTTTGTTACTTGTATGTGCCTTATTTTTATACCTTTACGATTTGTTCACTTTTTTCTCCGAGGAAGAGGAAAACCTGATTGGATAGCTGATTTACTTTTTTAACATTTGTAAGATACGGAAGTTTGCTGGAAATCCTGGATTTTATGACCAACTCCAGTTGCTAAAGATTATTGGGAACAGGTATTATCGGAAATAAGTTTTTTTTTGGGTCAGGTTCGAGACCCATCTGGTTCGGAATATTTTTTACAGGTACACAAGAGATTTAGTTCCTCTTTTTCTGGAGGCTTATAAAATTAAAATGATCAACACCTCTGAAATTTTTGGAAGCTATTTTTATGGAAAATTGGACCAATTAATCGTTTCAAACATGAGACTATGTGAATCATAGTAATATATTGAGTTTGGGTGCAAAAGCGAAGTGAGTACAAAGCCTCCTAGATAACTAAAAAGTGTGGGCGTTTAATTTCTCCCAAATAAACAAGAGGTTGGAAATCAGCGCCATCTCTAGAGAGAAGTTCGCAATGGCAACTAACTCACTCCCATGGACATTTAAATAATATTACAAATCGATCTCTATAAAATACAGACCTCTCTTACCATAAACATCACAAACGGCTTGGCCCCATTGCCATATTAGACAAGGTGCCTACCATTATCATTATATCAAAAATAAATCCTTAGCAACTATAGAAGTTAGATATCTTGTAGATATGTATGTGAAATGGAAGTTAAACATTATCTTTTTCCATAATTTGAACTTATACAAATTATTTTTGGAGAACATCAGAATTACACTTTGAGTTTAAAAACTGCGAAGTACCTAGTAGATTCAGTCAAGTAACTTCATTTTATTTATTAGCTTGGAAAATTCTTTTGCTTTTTAGTTCTGCCTGGACTTACCTTGCCAAAGGAAGTTTCACTTAGAAAATTAATATTAAAGGGATTAAAAAGAAAAGCTTTAAGCTTGAACACACTTTTCTCTTTGTATGTCGACGGCAGCTTAGGAATATTTTATTAAAAAATGACTAATAGAATATTTGAGTAACAGATTAAAACGGAAAAGGGTTAGAAGTGAGTAAAAAAAATGTTATTGGATAAATCCTTTAAAGGCTTTAAATTATTACTGATAAATAATTAATTACCATTTATTGGGCCTTATTGTGTTCAGAAATTTACTGAATTCCAGTCCGAAGAGATGAGACCAGTTACCATTGTTGTGTAAATTGAACATTCGAATATTCTGGAAACTAATGATAGAATCATTGTAATTCTAATCTGACCAAAAACCACTTGTGTGGTAAAAAAAACACCCCGCCAAGTCTGTGGTCCAAAAAAGTTGTGAAATCAACTTTCTATCCCGCCAAGTGATGTTTCTCCTGACCCATCACTATCATCATATATACTTTTCAGCTTCTTCTCCTTGGTGGTGGGCCACGCGATTTCCTAAAACTGGAATTTTAATATTCTTCAAACACCAATACAATTTCTTGTTTCACCTTCACATTTGCCAAATGAGGTTTGTGTGGAAAGATGGTTGTGCGTGGAATACAACCAGTTAACATTAGGTAGTACTGCAGGCACACCGCCAAGGAGAAGAAGCTGAAAAGTATCTATGTTGATAGTGATGGGTCAGGAGAAAGTGCCAACATCACTTGGCGGGATAGAAAGTTGATTTCACAACTTTTTTGGACCACAGACTTGGCGGGGTGTTTTTTTTCCACCACACAAGTGGTTTTTGGTCAGATTTCATGACTTTTTGTACGGTTCCTAAGGAAGGATTCTCTAAACTCTAAACTGTTTATTCCCACACATTAGAATCAAATAAAAGTGAAGTTAAAAGCTTGACAAGTTCTATAGAGAGGTCTATTGGAGAACTACGAGACCTATGACATTAAAAGACTTATCATTCTGATATAGAAGTATAGAAAACATAAAAAATAAGATAATAATAATTATAAAGTAATAATATATAATAATAATAATAAATAATAAAATAAAATCATAGAAAACAGAAATATATGTATTAATAAACAAATTACCCCCCCCCCTTGAACTCAAGAGAATAAGGTTGAACTAAACCCTGAACCTATAATACTAAGTTCAAAAGATGTACTCGTAAATAGAAGTCATTCATAGGTCATCTGACAAGCACGAAACTACTACTCAATACACTGCTGTACCTCTGCTTAAGTGTGGTTAAGTGTGGCTTAAGGGGGGGATTTGAGTTGAAAGGGGACGCACTAGAGCCTTAGACGAATACATAAAGCCCTCATTTATTGAAATCGGTTAAGTAGTTTAGGCTGTAGGTGCGTCAACGTTAGAGTGACTGTTCGCTAGCTTGGTTTCTCGCTCTGCGTTAAGCGTAGGAATGAGCTATCTCAATTTTTTTGATCTAGGAATGCACTAGGGTTCTTGACGAATCCAAAAAGCCCTCATTCATTAAAATCGGTTCAGTAGTTTAGGCTGTAGGTGCGTCAACATAAAATGAAGGAAGAATAAGAATAAGAAGAAGTCATCAAAACTACCATTTTCAAACCTATTTTTCTCTACTTCTACTTGGCCGATTTTGACCATTATTTTTATTTTTATCTACAGGACACGGCCTACAAAGATATTAAAAAACTATTTAGGTAGCTTGTACGTATTTCACGCTGCAGACCCTCAAAAACCCTAGTTTGTCACCTACAGTATATATACACTGGCAGCTTTTGTGAAATTTTGAATTTAGACTTGGCGGGACGGAACGCTGCTGCGTTCCTAAATAAATCATTATTAGAGAATTGATAAACAAATAAACCCATCACTATAAAACATTTTTATAAAGACCAAAAACACTGCTTTCATAAATTAACTAGAGAATTTTGGAATGTTGGATAATAAATTAATCAATTATTCCTTCCAACCTTACCAAGATGACTGAAGCTATGTGATCGTTATAAAATGTTTTTACGTCCCCAAATTCCAAAATTCCTAGACTGAAATCCTTTTCAAGCGTTAGGGAACATTTTTGGTTCTGTAACTGTCTCTTGGTCTGTCACTCAATTTTCGCGAACCACCATTTCTTAAGGCCGGTACACGGCGACACTTTAGATGCTAGAGTGGGTGTCTAGATTGAGTCTCGCAGTGGAGACACCGCCGAGAGTGGACGCTAGACCACCCCCACTCCGGTCTAGCTAGTTCCGCTCGCGGTGTCTGATTCCCTCGTGTAGACACCTATCAGTTGGCTCTTGCACTCGGTCTAGGCTAGTTTCAGCTAGGTGAAACCTTTTGCTAGAGCAAGCATGACCAATACCTCAGCCGGGCAACGCGTGTGGACGACGGAGGAGGCGTACAACTTAGTTGCACGTCTTGAAACGTCATAATCCATTATAAATGTGGAGACCGACTGAGATCATGTAGGTTATTAGACAAACGGGACACCGTGTAGTGTACAGTTTGGACACTGGTCTAGGAACTTTATTCAAGGTCACACTCCGAGAGCACTCTCGGAGACCAGTCTAGCCAAATTTTGGCATTTGACAGACTATTTTTTAACTAATAAATAAAATATTCTCTATAAATTATTACATAAATGTATAATGGACTGATTTTATATATTGATTATTATTTTTAATTTTTGATAACTTTTAGTTATAATATTTCCTTTCAAAACTTCTTCTTTTTACTGGAAACAGTTTATTTTTAGAATTTTCCTGAACTGTCACGGTACCGAATACTCAAATAATACTGAGAAAGTTTTAACTCATTCAGAATCATACGGTTTTTTTTTTTTTTGGTTTACCTTATTGATTCGAATTAATGGTCTATAATTTTGATCTACTTATCTCTTAAACAGACTCAGGTTATATACATATAAATAATATACTATAGAAATGTATTATTAGTCACGTTTCTTTTACCTTAAAACGGGAAAACTTTTCTCATTCGTTTCTACCGCAACTATACTCATTATTTTCATAAATATATAACATTTTAATAAGGAATCAACCAAAATAATTTATAACTGAGAAGATGATTTTTTTTATAAAAAATTAGAATTACAAGTTAAAATAATAGTATATATACACACAATGTATTTATATCACAGACATTTTCCTCGTTTATTTAAAGTTTAAAATGGACTCGGTTTTCTGCTCTTGAGTAGGCCGGTTCGGGGAGGACACCGTTTGACTTGATGTCATCCTCTTCAGTTACCTTTTTCTTCGATTCTTCAGTCAGATTGAGCGGTGGCAATTTTCTGATAGATGATCGTAAATCTTCGTCTCTCGGAAACGAAGCTATTGAATAACCTTCTTCCGGTTCCCTTTGAAATTTCGTTCGGTCTATATTGATTGCAAAAGATTCTTCAAAATTTGCGTCGTATGAATCATCTAAATTTCTGTCACAATTAGATTTGATTATGGATAGATTGTTTGACTGTGAAGTTTGATGCTTATTAGTTGACGATGACTCTTCAGCGGGTTCGTCACTTTCTCCGAGGCTCTCTTCACTTGAAACTATGTCGCCGTTATGATGTGTAGTTGCTTCTTCAAGCTCTTTATTTTTGAAAGCTCTGTTTCCATTTATCGTCGTATTCTCAGTATCAGATGAAGCTGGGGCAGGCTGGTTCGTCGTGGTAACAATAAACGGATTTCTTTCGGATTTCAAAATATTCCCTGACGTACCTTCGCCGGCTGAAATCTCGGATGGTCTTCTTTGTTGGCTATCTCTTTCTTCAGTCCTATCTTCGGAAATGTCTCCGGATTCCGTTTCACCTGATTCTTGCCTTTCTTCGGGGATCGCCCGAAGAGGTACAGCTACATCTGCAGATCTAGTATTTGTCTGGAGTTCAGTCCTAATCATGCAAGCCATAAAATTTGCGTTTGGCAGAATTTCTTCATGTCGAAGTACCAAGCTTTCCGGAGTGTATACTCTTCTTACTGCCATACTCTGACGTCTGACCATCATACTGTTTCCATTTGTAGACACCTAAAAACAAATAAGAATACATTTAATATTTATTTTCAAATTCTTCCATCTTCAACATGAAGAAATTCAAATTCTTCCATCTTCATTTGTTAAAAGTCCCCACTGACATAATTGGAAAATATTTATTATTATAGTTCGATCAACAAGTATCTAATAAATTGTTCCACTTACATTGCTTGCTTTACATTCCACTTTCATTTATCACATTATTTTATTAATTTCACTTTTTATTTTTTTTTTTTGGTTGAAGAATTTTTATAAAAGTAGCGTATTCTAATTCTAACCTCACTTTTATAGCATTAATTTACCAACAAAATCGTAATTGACAGCTTTAAATTGCATCGATGTAAATCTAAAAATATTACAGGGTAGTCTTTTCATCAACTAGTATCTATAATATTCACCCTCTATCTCTTATCAGAGATGACACAATTTATCTTTTATAAGAGAAAGTGGTAGGTGGATGCAAAGTTTAAAGTTTTAAATTACTCAAGATGGATGCTTTCAATTAAAGAAGGAAATAAGACTTTTTCTAACCTTTCTCTATTATAAAATCTCAGCCTTTTAACTTCCTTTAAAGTCGAAACAATCTAATTTTGTCTAATCACAGCCAAAATTAATCATTATGTTGATTATGACAGCTCTTTACCAAATCTTTGTTACAGTATGATCAATACAATATTGATTCACAGGGGTAGAACAGGTGATGGCATCACAGCAGTATTATGAGCCCTGATTATTATTATTATTATAACACCCTTGCATTGCTCTTAGAAAACACTTATGTGAACATCAAGTTATCCAATCTCTGAAACAAATACCGAGCAATTAGACTGAGCGATGGTAAAGAGGCCTACAGGTACTCTTGGCCAAGGACTCGGAGGACCACCAGGTGCATAAGGATGATGACCGAAGGCATCCAAACTGTTGTTTCCTGCAACTCCGTCAGTTATCTCCATGATGCCAATCTGTGTCGTCCTCACGTGATATGGAAAGTTCTTGTTAGCTCTGCTAGGCACTGTCAGTAACTACAACAAAAATCAACTGTTTAGTTTTAACAAATAATAACAATATCGAAAATTGTTACAAACAATAAATAATTTATAATACTATAAATGATTTCCAAATAGTCCAGGAGATAGGGTGCAATAAAGGGGGTTGCCTAGCTATATGGTCGGCTAAGTTCGTCTATGGAACATAGCTTGGCAATAGGCATTTGAAAAAAACAAAAAACCCATTATGGTGGACAATGTGACTTTTCATGATTCTGAGTATGAAATTAGTTAGTAGACCAAAAATCAAGTTGATGGTAGTTTGGGACTTAATAAGTTAGTTCTTCAAATATTACTCTAAATCAAAGTAGTGGCTACCTATCAAGTGGAAAACGTACATCAACTTGAATTTTTGTCTACTAATTAATTTTGTATTCAGGATCATGAAAGTCATTTGTCCACCATACATGACACCATAAAGGGTGGGACATGGCCGCTTTCCTTCGGTTTGTTTTTTTCAAATGTCCATTGCCAAGCTATGTCCCACAGTCGAACTTAGTCAACCACATATTCTTAAAAGGCACCAAAGGATTTACTTATGCTCAAAATTGTAGTGTTAGTCAGACACTTTTTTGCGCGCTATCTCCTAGCCTAGACAATAATTATTGAAAAAATCTCAATTTGAAGTCATATTTAAGGAAATTTCGGAAGAATTATTTCATTCTAGTTCTATCTTAATTTGGAAAATAAATTCTGATAGAATAATAAATATTACTTAGGTCTAGATGAATACTTCCCAAAAGTAATCAATACATTATTGCCTTTATTAAAGAATCAAATTTACAAATATAACAAAACCAAGCTCCATAAATATGCTAATATAAATCAAGCAATTTTGAATTATATCCAACTAGTGGAAGCAGATTAACTGATATGTTAAAGTTATTTTATAACAAGACGATGAAGCTAAGGTAAAAATATACGTTTTAGGAATTAACTCCATTCTGCTATTTTCTAAATAAAGAGATAATTATTATCAGTATCTAAAAGTTAACAATGAAATTAACAATATTTCATTTTAATAGCACAATAATAATACCTGTTGTACAAGAAGTATTACTTGTAATAAAACCAGAGTTTCATTCAGATAAAAGGTATTTAAAAACATTATAGTGGCTAAAAAGGGAATAATAAATAAATTTATTACAATGCACGTAGGCGAATGAAACAAACTCTAATATAGCCTGCAAACAAGGCTTTTAATAAAAGATACCAATAATCAGGAAACAATAGCTTTATTGTTACAGGAACATTTTAATTCACCTGGACTATTAGGATCCACAGTTCAATGAATTTTTGGAAAAGATAATTTAGAAATAATGAATTCAGTATTTGTAACACAATAATAGTGTTCTGCGACATACTGAAAAAAATATAATTAAGTGTTACGCTTAATTGAATCTGCTTTACCCTTTGAAGAGGTATTTTGTGGACTTGTAGTTACAATACAGGAGTGACGAAGAATTGGTTGGAATGAAAGTCCGAGAGTTTTTCTTTAAATATTTATTAACATCAAAGCTTTCGCTCAGGGAGCCTGAGCTTCTTCAGTGATGTGAGTCTTTAGATGTGCGTTATTATTTACTCAGTATCTAATATACCATAATGTTACATCTAAATACCACAAAATCTCCGTCACTACTACCAATGAATTTCCTAGATTTAGTATGTTATTGCTAGGAACAGCTTAATGTACTTCAAACTACTACCGGTATCTTATTACAAAAGTGAAACCAAACTCAAACTCGACAGAACATTTATTTGCTTGAATTCTGATATTATTACATAAGTGAAAATAAAAACACTTGGGTGCGTTGCCGGTCTAGTCCACCGTGCTTCGCACAGTAATAACGATTAGCACTTAGCTCGATGAGCTGCGTCAAAAATGTTCATGCTAACCCAATAATCTATTCTCATAAACTTTTAATAGCTAACCTTTAACCAGAGCTTTTGTGTTTCTAGCTTCTTATGCTAATAAAAAAAAGGTTCCTTAGTAGACTAATGACAAAACCCACAATAAATAGTATACTTGCTTAATAAATAAAGCTATTTTGGACCAATTAATTTATGTATCGATGTGACTATTAATGTAGAATGTGTCATCTCTCTGGGAATCAATCACAGATATAATGTGGTATGGACTTCAGAAGCGGATGATGCTAAGTAATAATAGAATCAATTCTTGAGCAGGGTAAAGCAGGAGTGACGAAGAATTGGTTGGAATGAAAGTCCGAGAGTTTTTCTTTAAATATTTATTAACATCAAAGCTTTCGCTCAGGGAGCCTGAGCTTCTTCAGTGATCTACAAAAATATATAAGAATATAAAAGATATTGAAACTAATAAAAGAAAANAGAGGTCCGTTTCCCACTGCCGGTGACTTAGAGAGAATGATATATATAACTTAATAAAACTAATGTAGAAAATCTTACCGAAAATTGAAATTAATAATTAACAGGATAACTGGTCATTATAAAAAAAATATGGCGACTTTTTTTGAAAAATGTAACATATTTTAACAAAAATATAACAATAATGTAAATTAAAAAATTTAAACTTACATTATGGTAAATTTAATAATGTAAATTAATTTACATTATTGTTATATTTTATTATATTTTAGTAACCATGTTGATAACAAATGTTACCAACAAAGTATTGCTAAGAAATTGCAAGTGTGTCTTTTTGGTTATTCTTATCATTTTGCCACAGCCCAATGCTTGTTTGGTCAGTTGGCTGCGAAATTTCGTGTAATTGTCACTAACACGTTTTAGTAAACCTGGCTTAAAACGTGTTGCTAACAAATGTTACCAATATTATATTGATCTTTACGGAATTTTAGTGGTTCCTTATAATAAAATTGTAATTTTGTTGCTAACACAATTTTGTTGGCAACAAAATTAGAAGCCTTTTCCAAAATTTACTAACAACTGTTTGCAACATCTGTTACTAACTCTGGTGTTAACCCTACTTTATGATTCAAGATTAATTAATCTTAATTCTCTTATTTTTAAAATTACTTACACAGACAAACGAATATTCGACTATTCTTAGCACAAACGTATAATTACCTAATATGTTTGACGTATCCTATTTTCTCAGTATTCATTTATATCAAATTTAAAATCCTAATCAAATTGTAAACGGGAGAGAACGATCTTAAAACGGGGAAAACGAGATCTTAAGCCATTTATTTTCAAACTGGTCCAGCCTGTTGATATAATTATCTCTAGAAAAAAATCTTATAGGCATACAACCGTAAGGTATTCCACCAAAAATACAATAACGTAAATAAAAGAAACGTAAAGCTAAATCGTTTCTATTCTTCTTTCAATTATCTTATGAATCCTAAGTTTAAACGTTTAGCGCCAACTTCAGAGTTGGGAAAGAATCAAAACCTTCTTAGTGCATTTATTTACCGATGAGCTAGTGATGTGGTAATGACCATTGAAGGGCTGTGTATCTCCTAGTGGGCGTCTGACGCCCACTAGGAGAACAGCCCTTGAGAGTTCATTGTAAAACTTGATGCTTACGTACATAATTAGTTTTGTGATTCTACGTTGTTGTGTTTAACAAAAAGATCTGTTGTTTTAAATACACACATATTTTGCTTAAAAACACGAGTGAAACACAGGCGTCTAGAATGATGTGTTTTTTCTTGTGAATCACATAAAGATGCAGCATAAAGAAAGAAATATACAGGGTTACAAGGAAAACCCATTGGCCGCTACCAGGCATGGATGTGAGAAAAACCTGTTTAGACATTTTCCGCAGAATCTTTACTAGAGATCGTTCTGTACCAAATAAACTCATTCAATTCTTCTGTCAACCAAAGATATAAATTCTGCGCTTATGGAAAAAAAATATAAAATGTATCCTCCAGACCTAAAAATTATACCCCTAGCTACCAATTACTCTTTGTAATATTCTTGAGAAAAAAAGTGTACATAAATAATTAAATATTATGCAAATTGGTAGAATATTATTTTCCTAGCTATAAAATTACATCTATTTGAGAATGCTTAATTTGAGCAAAATTTTCAAAGGTGGAGGTCTGATGGGTGTTTCGCGTTCGCCACTTCAAGCCCGACATAATGAGCCCCGATTGGATCCGGTCGGACAAAATTTTTTTTTCGAGCCCAAAAAAGAACTAAGGCTAGCCTTGATGTTTTTTTGGGTTCGAAAAAAAATTTCCGAGATTAGGTGCAGAACAGATTCAGAGATTACAGAACAAACTAACTATCTATAACACTATTAAAAAACCTATCTGGACCTACGGACTTGAACTGTGGGGAACTACCAAGTCGTCTAACTCCTACAAAATCCAATCCCTCAAATCAATAATCCTCCGCAAAATCACCAACGCCCCATTTTATGTATCAAACCTCACAATCCATAATGACCTGAATGTTCTTTTTGTCTAAGACCTCGCATCCTCTTGCTATAAATCCTTTCACTCCGTTTTCAATTAGAGATTAGATGCCTAAAGGGTGATTCAGGTTCGTCTCTCTACGGCCGACAAAACAATCTTTGATTCGACGCGGTAGGCAGACCTGTTTACCCCCTTTTTCCATTCTCTACAAGTGGCCCTTTGACGACGATTGTGCCCGATTTACGACCGAAATATGAGGTCTGATGGGTGTTTCGCGTTTGCCACTTCAAGCCCGACAAAATAGGCCCTGATTGGATCTGGTCGGACAACCTTTTTTTTGAGCCCAAAAAAGAACTAAGGCTTATAGCCTTGAGGTTTTTTTGGGGTTCGAAAAAAAATTTCCGAGATTAGATGCCTAAAGAGTGATTCGGGTTCGTCTCTCTATCTATATATTCTATGGCGACGAATCACCTTTAAATGATTTGTTATTTCCAGGTTAAGGCAAGCATATTTATTCCAATAAAAATAGGAAATAAGTGTTTTGATTTGTTGGTCTTTAAAAAGATATTTTATTAACTTAACTAAATTAAATTAATTATTTTTATTTATTTTTTCTAATAGAGAATTAAAATCGTTGATACGAGCTTAACGGCTTTTAAGGGGATGGTCCCCAAAATTTAGAGCTTTAAATTCTCGATACCAAATTTCATCAAAATTGGCCCATTAGGTTAGATTCCACATATTTTAAAACTCACTTTTTTGGAGTAAGTAGACTAGTTTAATTCTTACAAATCGAATTTTCGGGCCATTACAATACTTTCTTTTCATATGTACTACGTATTTGAGAAAGTAATAATGCTAAGCTTAAATCGCACCTGGGTTATTAACAATCATGACTTATTGGGTTGAAATAATATAATAACGTAACAGTTAAAAACTAAGGTTCCCTAGAAACAAAAAATCATTTTTTTTTTTTATTTTTTTTTTATTAACTTTATTTGGAAAACTATCCTATCGAAATAAGAAATTATATTAAACTCAGAAGACTGTAAGCTGTATTTAAAAGAATTAAAATTAAATAATATTATCAATAAATATAATAAAATTGATAAATTAGTTTTTAAGATTGCCATTTATACATAAAATGTTTACGGTATATAAATGTTTGATTTATATACGGTAGAGTCTCGATTATCCAGACCTCACTAGTCTAGACATTCGGTTAATCCAGACCCCACTAGTCTAGACATTCGGTTAATCCAGACCCCACTAGTCTAGTGGACATTCGGTTAATCCAGACCCCACTAGTCTAGACATCCGGTTAATCCAGACCCCACTAGTCTAGACATCCGGTTAATCCAGACCCCACTAGTCTAGACATTCGGTTAATCCAGACCCCACTAGTCTAGACATCCGGTTAATCCAGACCCCACTAGTCTAGACATTCGAGTTAATCCAGACCCCACTAGTCTAGACATTCGGTTAATCCAGACCCCACTAGTCTAGACATCCGGTTAATCCAGACCCCACTAGTCTAGACATTCGATTAATCCAGACCCCACTAGTCTAGACATTCGGTTAATCCAGACCCTACTAGTCTAGACATCCGTTTAATCCAGACGAACCACAATCATTTTCTAATAATGTACAATCAAACAACTTTGAATTTATATCAATAAGATGGTAAATTTGTTATACTAAATCAATTTTTAGGATTAAAAAGTTGGCCTTTGCCTACATTGAAGTCATTTTTATGATAAGAAAAAATCTATTATAATAGTTTTACCGCAAGCTAAATCTAGTTTTACTGACGTTTTAAAACTGATTTCGTTTAATACATATTTTCGGTGATCCGGACAGTGTCCGGTCCCATCAAATTCGGATTAGCGAGTACTTCGTTTTACTTCAACAGTTGTAAAAAAAAAACCTATTATGTATTATGTTGATATTATGTTATATACACACTAGTCTTTGGTAGGGAAATTAGAAAAGTGCCTACAAATCTAACTTAAAAAAAATAAACAGATTTTAAGTTTATTACATATTTATACAATAATAATTTCATCTATTGTATGCTCCACATAATACTATTTGACAGAATAAGAAAAAAAGAAAAGAAAAATTAGTCATTAATCTTACAACTTGTTCTTCCGTTTTAAAATAATGTTTAAAGGTTTATCTTCGGCTGTTCATTACCATTTTAAGGCCTAGAAAAAGCCTTAATATATTTTTTTTTTAACTTTATGTAGGCCTATTTGGAAAGTGTCAACAATAACGAGGGTACAGGACGCAAAGCCACTTATTTTGTTGAAAATGCCAGTTGAAACCTTTCATATGACAACAACTGAAGGGTAATATTAATGTTAACTAACATGGTGTATATTGGTGACCTAGTTGAAAGTTATGAAAGACGTGTTGCCTTACCAAGAAGAGTACGTGTCCTACAAGCGCTATAAGATGCAGAACAAAGCAGACTACACTCTCCCTCACCCATTTGTCTACCATTGTATTAGCAGCTAAGATGAAGGTAGGACCAGCCACAAACCTGAACCAACATAACAAATGAAAATTCAATCAATACAACGCTAAGAAGACATAAATAATAATGGGAATACCACTTTTATTGAAAACCACGCCATTCAAACGAGTTTGTTGAGATTTAAAACGAATGATACTTTTTTAAATGAATCCCTAATACTTACGTATGATCATACCTTTAGATAAAGAAAAAGCATTGAGTTCATTATTCATTCAAGCAAATTGATTTGTAACAGGTTAATGGCTTGTGTTGTACAAGTAATATAAAAACACGCAAGCTATAGCCGATTTGATTGATTGGTATTTAGGGATTTTATTTGAACACTTTGATAAAGTCACGTATATTTCGTACTACATTTTAAAGGACAGGTAAAGTTAAATAATAACGAGACAAATAAGTTGCTGGTGGATTTTACGAAGGATTACTGAAGGAAATTTAAACAGCACCATCCTACCTACTTTGAACTTTATAAAGAACTGTAACTTATTTATAACTAGCATACAGGAAAGTTTGCTGGTATGTTTATGCTTGCTTTTCTGTTATCAAAATAACACAGCTAATGTTATAATGGCGCAAGGAATAATTTTAAATTACTGTTACTTTCATATTATTGGAATAATAATACCATCTTCCTGAAATAACTAATTTTGCTTTAAATTACGACTCGAAGAACAGCTCAAACTCCTGTTTTTTGAATTATCAAATAGCCTCTTCATAAATCCACGCGATAATGAACTCCGAAGTACATTAAACCGTTTATACAATGAAGCCATATATCCTCTCTCTTTAGAACGGAGAGAATTTACTTTAACACACTGCTTGTGACCATTAATAATAAAACGAGTAATGAACTTGTCTTCATTTCGGTCACCGAATGCTTTGTATTAGTTAGAGGGAGGCAATTAAGACTTGGTGTTCCACAAGGAGCGAGCCTTGGACCGGCTCTTCGTATAATATATTAGGCAAAGGATGTTTCCAACTTTGGATTAAGCTTTTAGAAACCCGGTTTCTCCACTGTAAAAACATTATTTTTACATAATTATCGCACTAAGGCGGGAACAACACTGCTTCTTTATTTAAAAACAACCTCTGCACAAAGGGTCTCGAATTAGGCCTCATTATCTTCTCTAACATTTTCTTTATTTGTAACTCGAGTTAAATTAGCAGAGGGAGAAATATTAAATGTGTTATTACCGCAGTAATAATTATCTAATAAAAACATTATGTAAACCACCTTTACTGAAATATGTATATACATAATCGTAGTTAGAACAAGATCCTTTAATTGTACGTTTTTATTTCTCGCATATAACATTTAAAAATAATGTCGGTAGTACTTATAGTTTTTAAACCATCCTTGATGATTTCTCGTATTATATTCTCCACTATTAAAAGTTTAAAACATTAAAATTACGTCAACAATTCTTAATATACTTAATAGAAGAAGCGAGAGAAAAAAAAGTGGAGGGTTTCAAACAAAAAGATTCTGCAAAATCAGGACGGAGCTAGGGAGAAAAAAAAGTCTCGCCGGACACTAATTGAGATAATTTGTCAGATAATCCTGCCATCTGGGGACAAACTCGAATAAAACTCCGTGATAACAGCGGCCTGGCAAAAACCCCTTAAACTGTGTCTTGCTCATTTTAACTACTGTGAAACTTTGTCCTAGAAAAACACAATGCCATCATGATTAAAATACCTCCTTATTTCCTTCTTTAAATTCTCCCCATCGTGTCATTTCGGTAATATTTTCAATTTAGTTAAGTGAAAGAAGAGAGAATTATTTAAATGATCGTCAAACTATAATACTCTAGCTGTATTGATGCAATTTATTTAACTATATATGGAAAATTATTATTTTAGACACTTGAAGAGTAAAGAAAAATCCCTCGTATACTTTTGGTATTATAAACGAAACAGCTTGAGAAAAGTGGTTTATCAAATATATAATATATATAAGAATAGTAGTCTGATCAAAACTCACGGTAAATTCTATAGCATAAAACGAGAATTAACGATATTGGAACTGGTACGTATACACCTTTTAACATACCTACTGGGAATTCCCCATATAGCACTGCATTCGGCACCGACAAAGTACTCAGTAAAATATACGGAGCGCAGTGCTCACCAGGGATTTTCCACGAGGATTTAATATCCTCTTTGTTGATGCAAACAGTTGGTCTTCTATCATTTATGATGTGGACTTTGGCAAAGGATTGACAAACCATGCTAACGCTAGTCCCATAGTCTAAATGAATAATAGTTATTTACGCAACAAGGGAGAGAAGTATATTTTCCTGCTCGAGGTTAAGTTAACCTGAGGCACCGCCGAAAGAGAAAACTTCATTAGCTCCCGAGGCCTTATGGCCGGGGGAGATAATTGTAGTTTTAGTCCCGAGGCATAGCCGAGGGAGATAATCCCGAGAACAGAAATGCGTATTAAATTTTATCCACGACTAGTGCACCATGGGTAGCTAAGTTTGTAGGTATAAAAGTTTTACCTACAAATTTACGTAGCTAAGTTTGTAGGTATAAAAGTTTTACCTACAAATTCACGTAATTTAAACACCTTAAACTGATATTTAGTTACTTCATTTATTAAAATAACAATTTTTATACTAAATATACACGTTTTTCAACAAACACTTTCAATAGTTTGTTTTTAATTTAAAGACTTTGTATGATAACCTAAAGTAACCTTCTTGAAAAATTGAAAGCTATAAACAGCGGAAAAACTTTACTACCAACATAATACTTAAAAAATACCTAAAAAAAATTACCTTTTAAGTTGATATGATTGTTTTTTTTTTTTTGTTTTTTTACTCCCAAGGGAGAGAAGTAACACTTCCCGCCCTGTTATTAGCAATGGAAAGTCCACTTACAATGCAAGTCGCAGATAAAATATATTAGGCCCACCTTAATTAGATAAAAATTGATTTTCATGTAGGCTACTATCTTATATGCTGACAACAAGAATATTTTGTACCATCTTCCAGCAAAACTTATATGCACATTATTATTCTCAATATAGTTATTTAGGTTCAGAGATTAGTTTTGAAACTTTCGGCTGTGTAAACGCGGAGGATTGCGAAGGGTTGAATAAAATACTTCTAACACCAAGTTTCGTGGGTAATTTTTTGGTCTTTTAATTCCTTTTCATTAAGCGCAACATAAATAACTATAGGGAATTAAGAAAGACAAATTAAGAACGTTACTCTTGTAGAAGTTGGCTTTGAACTATTAGTGGTAATCTTCAATGGCGGTGATACGAGTAGGATGGGAAAGTAGAGGTTAAAATTTAATCTTTATCAGATTTAAACTACCTCATTCTCTAATTCTGTCACATTTAGCACATCTAACCGTTCCTGAAGATAATTTCTGGTGTTTAAAAGCCAGATTACAGTCCGTCCCAAACGAGAGTTAGTACGTTGTCAGTGCGGGAAAAATTAGCAAATGGAGTGGGGAGCCAATGAGAGCTCAAGATTTGCCCTCTGGATAACCATATAAGAAGGTGAATGTAGTGGCATTATTTTTTCCCTCAGAGGTTGGCCAATCTGTGTGTCACTCGATTTTATGCGCTGTCAACGCACTAACTCTCGTTTGGGACAGACTATAATATTATAAACTTTGTTTGGAGATTCGCATTTTATTATTCCGAATCATGTCAACCCTGCTCATCTGCACAAACTAATTTATCTCCAACTCTCACTTAAAATTCAAATGATTTTGTAATCCAAACCTCTAAACTATGTATTCATTCTATATTACGCATTATAAATGAGGAAATACTATAAACTATGATGTACTTACCAAAGTGTTCCTACGAGATTAAACGGATAGTAAAATGTAGTTTTCTCCGGGTAATGTTTTAGTGTAATCACTGTGAAGTAGATGAACATCCACCATGCTATGATTCTCAAGACAATTAAGCCATACCCAGCTGGAGATTCGTAAATGTACAGTACCTCTCCCGGATCAAAGAACTATCAAACAAAATAAAAAGACAAATATTTATAAACTATGAAGTAGCAAAGACATTTCTCTACTAGAAGATAGTTTTTTGTACAAAGCTGGTGGTTGAACTACTTGTGGCCAACTTAACAGTGGCGTATCCAGCGGCTACGTTTGGGGGGAGCACATTCTAAGATTTGGGAGGGGGGGGGTATTTGTTTTGTGGCAACAAAAAAAGTTGCTTCCCCCCCCCC
>KZ651549.1:297758-310585 GCA_001010745.2 Gerris buenoi
AAAAGCTAAAAAAAATCTAACTGAAGTTATTTTTTTCTTTTTTTTTACTCTAAGTATTGGGTCTGGGCCGTCTTGTGGGGGGCACGTGCCCCCTGTGTCCCCCCCCCCTGGATACGCTACTGCAACTTAAGTGGAGTTGATGACGCGACGGTGTGAAATGTGAAAGGGAAAGAGTCAATTTATGAGTTAAGACAGAGATGTAAATCTAACTTAGACAGTAAAAACATAACAGCATATTTGAATGGTACAATTATTAATTTGAAAATATAATTTCAAATAGTATTGCCTCTCTATTATAGTTAAGTTATAATAAATGTAAGTTACATATTGCAAGATTTACCTTTTGATCATAGTTAAGCCATGACTATAAATTAAAATTTTCTTTAGGTAAATTACAAAAAGTAATTATTCTTTTTACTAAAAATTAATACCAGCTCTGCTTTTATATCATCTGATTTGTATATCATCTGATTTGTATCTTATAATAAAAGAGTTGTGAACATTATCATTTTACAATCTCATCATGTTTAGTAATTTTTACCTTTGAAATTCTGTATTATTTTTATTTTCCCTTACATTTTATAAAATATAAAATATAAAATATCCTTTTTTTGTATACAAATATGGATTTTTACTAGTTGTAGACTGGTAGTAGGTGTAGTGTTAACTTAGGAAACAACATGATAAAAAGGCCTTTAATTCCAACATAAAAGACCTTTAATTCCAACATAAAAGACCTTATGTACAACCGACTCTAGAGAGGGAATGCAATTTGAATAAAGGTCAGAATACGATTTCATTGAAATTTATTTCGTTGGTCTATATTTATTCATTTATTTACAAAAATATTTAATTAGAAAGGGATGAGGCTTTTGCTGAATAGAGAAATCATACTTAATAAAGCAAATCTGAAACTACCTTTTTCTGTTGAAGTCCATTACACAATAAGGCCTACCTACATGTATATATAATTACATCGTAATTACTCATTTTCTGAGGGACAAAACAAGCATGCGCGTATGCCATATTCCGATGATATATCAGTGGTGGCTAGAACTCCCTTCTTAAATATACTTTTACATAGAAGCAACAGACTTATAAAAATAAAATGGGACTTATAATAAATTATAAGAAGGTAAAATATATTAAAAATTCAGAGGAAGAGGGACAGCAACTTGTACAGGAAAGCATAAGAATAGGGTAGTTGATCATGAAGCAGTGAATGATTTCGTTTTCCTTGGGGGTCTCTTTTTAACAACAACCAGGTTAAATCAGAAATATTTCGCAGGAAATAGGGATTGCTATAAATGTTAACCCATGATTGCTTTGGTCTTATATAAAATCAAGGAAGACCAAGCTTCTATTTACAATACCCTCATAAGAACAGTCGACGCCCACTAATAATGATGAAAACCTGCTAAGAAAAGTGGTCAGGATAATATATTATTCAACCTGGGTTAATGGAGTTAGAGAAGCAACAGAGAGATAAAAAGGTTTATAAAGGCACAAAGATTAAGATGACTGGGGTATGTTAAAAGGATAGACAAAGGCAGGATGACTAATCTGATGAACAGAGAAATACCTAGTGTCAACCTAGGAAAACGTTGCTTCAGGATGTGGAGGAAGCCATAAATATGCTTGGAGAGAGAAGTTGGAGAAACAAAGCTGCTGTCTGCTTTGTCTCTTTTCCATTCCTGTGAAAGAAAAATGGAGTTATGCTGAGATTCTGATATTGAGAGGTGTAGGGCTGCAGAAAGTAAAGTACAGTGACATCACATCTAGCTCAATCAGCAACTAAATACAAACATGTCAGCACAACATCACAACTAGCTCAATCAGCAACTAAATTCAAACATGTTAGCACAACTATGCTTGACGAAAAGGACTGGTGGTTTGAAATTGATGAGTAGGCGTGTGAACATAAAAAAAATGAACGTTATAATGGATTCGTGGAACTGATTGTCTGAAAAGTCTGATTGTCTGAGTGAAAAGTCTTTATGTACGATTTTCGTCTCTCTTCTAACACCCTTCCTCTGCCTAATTGGCACTAAAGCCGCCATTACCGTCGATGGTTTGGAAGGAATTCCATGCTAGGCTCGGAGTTAAGATGCGTATGCAGACAATCGTAAGTGCTAATTAAGTGGCTTATCTTAAACCTTGCCCATATTATCTTATTTCATTTATTTTTTATTTCCATCATCGATAACAACGGCGGTAACCTAGGTTACAGTATAATTTATAAGGTTTTTTTGTCTTACCATTTGTTCATATATGAAGAGAGTGCAGTATGTAACAGTGTAAATACACATGAAGATGGTTATCTTGATGGCTGAGGACACTCTCAACCTCCCTCTGGTTATCGTATAACCTTTAGCCATCAGCAGCAGTAGAAGAAGAAATGTCCCTTCACTGCTCGCCTCCACCATCCTTGCTGCAATGACAATATAAAGTTATATTTTGTTAGTACTCAAGTACAAGGTAGGGTTTCCAACAAAATTTGAGGTGAGTAGATTGGTACGTCTTTAGTTGCTGGAGGGGAGAAGGGAGGGATAACACGAAACACCTCATTGGTAAATAGTGAGCTGAAGGCTAATTCCGAAAAAAAAGGATTACAGCTATTTGAATCGTACTCCAATAGTGTGTAGCGATTCCGCTCAAATCCACTAAACTTCCGGTAGCCACAAATACGGGTTCCAAGCGAAATCTATTCCTTCAGTCCAACTCCTCTTTTCGTTTGGTGGCCACCATACCTAATTATTTAAACCCATTAAAATCTCAATTAATTATATATTTCACTATTAAAATACTTTCTCTTTTAAATATTAGGTATATATGGTAAAGTTAATTAAGAATTATTTTATATTTTATTACGAGAATTCTTTACACAAATCGATTAGTTAATCCCATTTTTACTCTCTACAGTTTTAATTAAAAGGTGGCTCTCTAATAATATAAAGCTGCAAGCCGTAATTGTTCTTTATCGTAATAAACTGCATTTATACAAACAAAACTAATAAAAATAAGACCAATGTTCAAGTCTGAAACACTCGAGTGGTTTTATCTCGATGAGACAATATAGAGTAACTAGAAGTGGAGTCTTTCAGCTGCTCTGGGTTACCCCGGACTTCATCTTAAACCTATCTACTGAATCCAGATCTAGAAAAACGTATTAGAAAAACCTCTGTTCCAGCAATTTCCTCTAAACTTAATCCAATTTTAAGTACTTGGGAAAGAGAGAGAGAGAGAAAAAACAAATCAAATAGCTGTCAGTTCTAATTATTTAACTGCACTAAAAGAATTTAATCTACTATAAACTCTTTAGTTAAGATATTAACAAAGACACAAGTTTACTCTGTAGGTGTCCCAGAAAAAGCTTCTTTAATGATCTTTTGATACTATCCTATTCTACAGTATTCTCCACTGGCCTTCTCCCCGATATTTTCCAAGTTGTAAAACTTTTGATAATTAGATTTAATAATTAAGGAATTAGTCGAAAGAAGAGTGGATGCATTTAAGTACAATTTCTTTTTAAAAGAAACCCTAAAGAGCTAAGGATGATTTAACTTAATCATTGTGATATCTGCTGGAAAAGAAAGATTAAAGATAAGTTGCAGACGTAACCCTAAAAATATTAAAGTAAATGAAAAAGATAAGAACGAGAGTTATTTAAAATAAGATTGGGCAATGATAAGATAAAGAATAATGGTTGCCCTGGTGATGAAGAAATTAGTATTAAATAAACTTTTGCTGCTTGCCCAACTCTTTTTACAACTTCTTGACTTTCAAAATGCACCATCTTCTCAAACTAAATTGACTACTAAAGAGTAGAATATCAATATTAAAGCCATTGCATTTGGCTTAGATCTCATCCGCCTCTTTGAAACTTACAAGTGAGAATTGCATAAATCTCTAAGCTCTTCATAAATTTATAATCCTTAAACTAAGAAAGTTTTTTTCATTTCTTTTAAATCGTTAGATTCTTTTGAAAATTTGTCACAATTTTCGGAGTTATGGAAACGAAACTGTCCGGACTTGTAGGAGAATAATTCTAGGTAAATTATTCAATGACACTTTATATAACCATGTATTGTAATAATCCAAAACACCTTAGTACTGTTTTAACGCCAACAGATGGCACTATTGATTTTAATTTAACTTAAGCTATCGTTTTCTTAACCCTTCAATTAATTTATTTAAATCGCTGATAAACGAAAGCTGAATATTAATAACTATTTAAAGGTATCAATCAAGTGAGGCACAATTAACAGCCAGTAAAAAATTCACTAAAGGCATTGCAGTATTGGGACATTTCAGCATAAAACATTGAACATTTAAATTATATTTTTAAAACAATATTACCTACGTATATACTGTATTATAATGAAAGTAAATTGTTTTCCCAGTTTTAATACTATCTTGGGATAGGGAGTTAATTGAAATACATTTTGCCAAATTAAAATTGTTGTGGTCAGGTTCATAAGGACCAAATTCGTACCCTACAATACTAACTTCTGAAACCTTTTTGGCTGTAATCCTTCATTCAAAGCATTGGGCATAGTCCATTAAATAAATTAATAATTATAACCATAAAGAGGAATAACTTAATTCAATCTACACAAAATTAGTTAAATATAATTCAATTTATTTTGATCTTTCTCTCTTTTTTGGCAGTTGAAATAATTATACTTTTAAACGGATCAAGCTTTAAATGAATGAATTATTTATAAAGTAATAATAGATATATTTTATGCCTTGATGAGGCCCGCATTCTGAACACACCGAATATTTCTTTTGAACTAATAATTTATAAAGAAAAGCTTCACTTTGGATATATGTCTAATCCTAATTAAAGGGCTTAGAATCATTATTATTATTTTTTTTAGGTTTTCTCCGTGCTATAATTATGGAGAAAAAAAAAATATATTTAAGTATGCTTACATAAAAACATTTTTTTTATATCCCTTATTTATAAGCATCTAGTCCGATGACGTATTTCAGGTGGAGTATAGTATAAATATTTCTTTTGTTAATTGAATTATTAGTAGTAATAATATTTATATTACATTTTTAATTAATAATAAACTATATATGTATATAATTTTCAATCCTTAAAGGAGCATTAGACTCACGGGTCAAATCCAGCTCCGAAAAAGTTCTCCGTCGGATTTTAATAGTTGCTACCTTCTTAATCTGCCAAAAGTTTTGCTGTTTTATATACACTCTGTCCCAAACGAGAGTTAGTGCGTTGACAGCGGCGGGAAATCGAGTGACACGCAGATTGGCCAACCTCTCTCAGGGGAAAAAACGTTAATCTTTTATTTGCCTAGTTGGCACGACCTGTTGTCAGGGAAAATCTCGAGCTCTCATTGGCTTCCCACCCCATTTGCTAGTTTTTATCGCGCTGTCAACGCACTAACTCTCGTTTGGGACAGACTGCAGTAAATTTTCCCCATGTTCTTTTCTGTTTGGTCGTGGATGTTTTCTTAGTTTCTTTACATTGTTTTGGACTTGATTTAGTTTTGTCTAAGAGTGGTGCCATTTACTTTTCTTACTTAGGTTGCACACTCCTCTTTGCATAAAATTGAAATCATATTTTTCTATAGCCAACAGCCAACCTAATATGGTATTCGAGAATCGGTTAACGGATTTGACTTGAATCGTCTAGCCTTTGTCTTCGTCTTTATGGTAATTTTTTTAGCATCATGATTCGATTGACACTCACACTATAACTTCGAAAAACCTCAACTGCTAAACCATATCTATATCTTCCCCCCGGAAAAATTAAATCAAATAATTAATTACCTACATAAATCTAGAGTAAAACTTTTTTGTATCATGGTATCGTCTTAATGGCTATAAATATTATTTTAAAGAAAAATTGTCTGCCAATTTTTGTGGCAATAGTTTCCTCCTATCCATTATTGGACGAATCGTCAAATTAGTTAAGGATCTTTATTGATTCCCAGTGGGATCACACCTATTATTAAGGAATATTTAATTTTTACAGATCGTTGAAATTAATATGGGGCAATCTCTAGGCTGCTTTCAACAATCCATCCAAATTTCTATTAAATCAGATGAGGATTTTTAGAGATGCAGTTGTTAATAAAAACTAGTTTGCGTGATCGTGAAAAGAAGAAATGTAAAAATTAATTTTTACGGAAATTTTAAAAAATGTTGTTCTTTAGAATAATCATAATGCTTCCGAGATTACCGAAGGTAGCGGAAGCATTAATATATTAGGTCAAAGAGTATTAAAAAGTCTGAGTTTAAAACTAAAAGTCTAATAGTTTTAGTGAAGGTTTGAGTGAGAAAAGAAAGAGGTCTTTAGGGCATTGAGTGGGGGTTTGTTGTGGTAACTTTGAGGTAGAAGAAAGTTTCCTAGTTTTAACACCAGAGCGCTACTATTGGGAGTGGATCTTGTTCTTTAGTATTTTTTGGAGCCCTTGGTGAAAGTAAACATTGGTTTGTCCCTAAGGATTGTCCTCTTTTCCCAAGAGAGTCCCTTTAAACTAAGGACTAAATCTGAGGGGCTAAACTTTGTGTCCCCTCCTTTAACTTCACCCTCCTAGTTTCTCTCATAACTTGTCTTAAGCAAAATGCAAACGTTAAGTGAGCTAAAGGAGGAAGGGTACAGCGGTGAACATTTTCTTCTTTATGGCCCAAAACTTAAGCTATAAAAATTATTACCTCTTCTGCTTTTTACTCTTGTCTTTCTCATATAGAATAAATATATTGAGAGAAAGTATCTCATTATCCTTTTGCTCTATTTAATGAAAAATAAAGGAAAATTAAGTTTAGCTGAAGAAGTAAATTATTTTTGCTGTCGGTAATTTGATTTACTTAATCAGCATATCATGTTCAAAATTAATAATTAAAAAAAACTGTTTTATGCAACTTTCTCTTCATGAGAAGACAAGCCTAAAAGGAATTTCAGGCTTACTCTTGTAGATCTTAATAATGTCATCATGATCTTCTGTGGAAGTTCCATCATGGTTTCATGAGGAAGTAATCGAGGTTCTCCTTGCTGATCTTCCTCTAACCTAATGTTAGTTTGATATAAAGTTTCTCACAACTGCTTTTTTTCCAGTCTAAATTGCAAGAGACCCGAATTTGGAATAGTGCCTGTTTATAACCACCTGTTACCAACCCTACACCTAAATCAAATGGAGCCCTTTACCTAACGAGTCTTGTTAATTTTGTTTTAAATCATTCTTGCAACCTTCTTTCTTTCTTTCTTTATCCGGCGCTACAGCCCACAGTGGACTTTGGCCTCCATTGCAATTTGCCTCCATTCAATTCGGTCGTCTACTTTGGATATATTCCGGCAACCTTATACTTTATCAAGCAAAGTACCCTTTGTTAGAATTGTCTAAAGTAACTCGTTTATGACTCACCTAGTGTTTTAATGACGGGAGATCCGATACCGTCTACAGAATATCTTATGTATGCCAGTCCCTGAGTAAGTATGCCCATCTCCTGCAGATATACTGACAACGCAAACAGCTTGTACGTCGAATGCAATAGCTGTCTTGATTTTAATTCACCTTGAAAACAATAACAACAAAAAACTTACTATTTTATTGTTTCTTAAAAAAATATAATACATCTGTGAAAAGCTAAAAAAATGAAGTATCATACTAAAAGATTTTGTGTGTAAAATAAAGATTTTACAAAAACTACTGTAAATACAGGTAAACAAACATTTTATATTGCAAGGTTTGTGATATATTAGTGTGAAACATAACACACTGAGCTTTGAACCAGGTATGTCAGTCTTATGATGTTACATAGTATCAAATCCTGTATCCTGTTCAGGTAAATAACAGTATAGGTAAAACTGGCGTCCGTCAGTCTTGAAAAATGTATAGCACTGACCCCGCATCACAGTGTGCCAATCAATAGCCTATTTGGAATATTACTTAGAGGCTGTTGCACTACGTGTCATTATCATTACTATAAATAACACAGTTTCTTACTTGCGCAAAGTATAACAGCAATTACAAGCAGCATGTAAATAAAGAAGAATCCCATCAAAACTGGCAAAATATCTGAAACCAACAAAAAAATCTATTTCATTTTAATTAGTTTAAAACTAATCTAAGAGATAAAATTTAATTGCTCAATTATCTTGTGGAGATTATCAGTAAAACCAAATTAAATTCATTTCGTATAAATACATTTTTTAATTTTAGTTTCAATCCCAAAGTTTTTCAATTACGCACAAGCAGGCAAAATAAAAGACATGGAAGAAAGAAAGAAAAATGTAAAATTTTGTTCTGAAATATCTGAAGGCTGTAAATCCTTTAAGAACTCAAAGTCAAATATTTTAAATTCAATTTCCATGCTTTCTCTTTTGCTTCGAGAAAGAAACGTTATTAACAAAGTTATCAATTGATCTTTTTCGTCTGTTCAACCAAACTTTGTAGATAAGCTTCAGAACTTTCACAGGGTTTTTTAGTCTGCCTCCTATAACTTTTTTTATTTTTTTTTTAAGTCCTTGTCTAAGTCTGAAAGTCATAATCCCACATACTTCATACTTTTCCCAGATTAGATAGAGAGAGAAACGAAAAAAAAAAAAAAAAATACAGAACAAGATTTAATAAAAGATAAGGTTTAATACAGAAACATAATTTAATTTTACAATTTTATGTTTATAAAACTTAAAATAACCAATTATAAGGACTTTTTTATTAAGGACTTTTTTTAAAAAAAGGAATTCACAGGCTATAGGTCTAGAAGAAAAGACAAAGTAAATTCCCATCAATAAGTGTATTGGGAACAATAAAAAATTTAAAAACAACCTGTAAATCTTAAGGCAATAGCAGGTAGATACTTTATCAGCACATTTCTTATTATTCCAATGTACAGGGGCATAAAATGTGGCTATACACTGTACAGTACACACTGTAAATACTAGTTATAATACCTTTATTTAGTTTAATAATTTGTTACACAGTTTGTGAGAGACACCAAGGGATGTGCCACATAAGTGTGACACATAGGAACTGTTCCAACATCAGACAATGAGTCATTAAGATGTTGGCTCAGCATTACGCTATGTCCTGCATCGTTTCGTCGCCTCCGACTCATCAGGGCCCGACGATGCCCACCCAACTCTGGACCTATACCAGACCAAGAAGATGAGATATAGGACTTATCAGAGACGAGCGTGCTCTCATACCGCCATTCTTGCTTGGCTGGCAAAACACAACAGCAATGTAATACCGTGTTTGCACACTGCAACAATAGGCTACACAGTTATGTGGCACATCCCTTGGTGTCTCTCACAAACTGTGTAGCCTATTGTTGCAGTGTGCAAACACGGTATTACATTGCTGTTTTTAATAATTTGTATTTAATTTGTTATGTGTACAGTTGAATGCAGGATCTCGTAGTAGCTAAGTTGGATTTTTAATTTAAAGGTTCATGTCTTAAATCAGCCAACGTATAGTCCAGGTTAGTTGACCAATAATCAAGTTGATGGTAGTTTACAATAGGTTAGTTATTCAAATATTACTCCAAATTAAAGAGGTTACCTATTAAGGGATAAAATACCATTAACTTGATTTTTGGTCTACTAACTAATTTCGTACTCAGGATCATGAAAATCACATTGTTCACCAAATGCCTATTGCCAAGCTATGTCCCGCAGACGAACTTAAAAGACACCAAAAGATTGAGTTATACAAAAAATTCTAGCTTGATGTTTGTCAGACACTTTTTTGCACGCTATATTCTGGACTATAATAATGATTATTTTACGTATTTATCAACTCACAAAATTCATCTGCTGAGAAATGTTCATGCCAGTAGTCACCAGCCAAACCATTTGTCATAAGAAACTTGTAGCGAAATTTCAGTCCCTGTAAATGTAAAAGAAATTAAAAAGCTATTTATAAAAGTTAATATTTCCAGGCTAATTGCATTAGATTCTAACTTCTGTCTTAACACCTACATTCATTCCTTCTCTAAAGCATTTCGACATGTCTCACTGGAACTGAAGATGACCGCTAGTGGTTTAAAGTCGGCTTTTTAATATAAAATTAACTTAAACATTTTCTTGTTCGTATTAGCCCCTAATCAAAGATGTTATTTGAGGAGACATACACGTATCTTAATACTTCGGGAAATTGAACCTTCCATATGGTTAATGTCTAATTTTTAGCACTTATTTACATACAAATACATCAACGCTTTTATTATAGTAGGAAATATGTTTCACTAAGTTGGGACTTGGGGAATTTTAATTCCTTCGACTCACAATTAATCTTCACTACCTGTATTGTATACATCTTTCAAAGCTGTATGATATGTATTGACATCATCTGTCAATGTTATTCATATTTATGAGTTAGTTTTCATTTTATCTAGGATTTCATATATATTTATAAATACACTTATCGCTAATAGCCCAAGTAGTTAAAGCGCACCTTCCCTAGCCGCGGGTGGAGGAGGGAAAAATAAAAAATAAATAAATAAATACACTTATTATGTTACACGGAAACGATTCTTTAATGGCGATGAGTGACGGACCAGAAAAGAATTCAGAGACACTTTTGGAATTACAGAAACAAAAGAAATTAAGAGGAACTGTAAAAGCACAACTTACCAGACTGACTACACTCATCAACACTAAAAATAACTGGACTCAAACGGAACTGGATATTAGGATAGGGAGCTAAAATAACTACAAGGAGAAATTTGAAAAAGTACAAGAGGCAGTCGAACTCTTAACATCTTCAGATGAAGAACTTGAACAAGAACGAAACTATAGGTTTTCATTTGAAGATGAGTATTATGACTTAAAAATACGGCTAGAGTCATTGAATACAGGAGTAAAAGAGACAAGCACTAAAAATAAAGTACAAACTAAAGAAGCAGGCACGTCATCCCTGACTGCCAATATAAATTTCACTCCTTACCAGATGGATGAAAGTTTTACAAACTTTCTGAAGAGGTTTGAAATATACGTAAGTTTAAAAGGAGATCTCGAGAAAAAGACTAAAGTAGCCCTACTACTTCATGCGTTAACTCCACAAATACATGAAAAACTGGTAGATTTATGTTCACCTGAAGAACCAGTAGAACAATCGTATGGAGACCTGGTGAAGATATTAAAGGAATACTTCGATCCTCAACAAAGCATTTGGGCAGTACAGAATAAATTTATAAATAGAGTGCAGAGGGATCAAGAACCAATTGTAGAATATACAAGTGAATTGAAGAAATTAGTGTCAAAGTGTCAGTTTATCTGTGAGTGTGGTAAATCTGTTGCTAATATGTTTTAAAATTACAATTTATTAGGGTGATCAAAGACCCCGATATCCGTATAAAGCTATTGCAAGAGAAAACAGATCTAACGTTTCAAGAAGCGGTGAACATGGCCATTATATTTGAACAATCAAAAATAGAAAATTCCATTATGCGGACTACAACACCGATAGCTAAGGATTCATCGATTCACCCAATAAAGACAAAAGGGAGAAGTCAAAAGATAATCACAGGAAAGACTAGAACGGTGGATTTTGATGCTCTAAAAGGACGCTGCTACCGATGCGGTGACTCCCAACATAGAGCGAACGTTTGTAAATACATTAAGGAGATTTGCAAATGTTGTTCACAAACGGGGCACCTGGCAAAGGTATGCCTAACAAAATCCAAACCTAACAAAGACACCAAGCAAGTTGAGGAATATGAATCTGATGAGGAAGAACCTTTTGAAATTAACCTTATTTCGAATAAAAATAACCAGGATAAATTTAATGTTGAAATAGAAATTGAAAAAAATAATATAACAATGGAACTGGACACAGCAGCAGCATTAAGCACTATTTGGAACAATGATTTCAAAAAACTAAATATAAAGAAGAAACTTTACAAGACGGCAGTACAGTTAAGAACCTACACTGGAGAAGTGATTCTACCTAAAGGCGTGGTGTATGTAAATTGTAATTACAAGGGACAAAAATTCGTAGGTAAATTATATATCATGAATAAAGAAGTTGATGCCATATTTGGAAGAGAGTGGATGCGAGAAGTAAGGCTCGACTGGGCAGAGATACGGACAATTTCAACAGACGTCTCTGGTAAACTGAGTACTGAGTGTAAATAAAGTTGAACGTGTAACCACTTGTTGAATTAAACCCTAGTTTAAATAATGCACACCGTTGAAAATCTCTTTACGAGTACAGTGATTGTTATTATGTACATTTTGAGGAGATAAAATGAAAAAACATATCAAAAAGTCAACATATATGTGTGTGTGTATGTTCTTTATACAAATCTACAGTTTTAATCCGATCTCGATGAAAATTTGCACACTTGCCCTTCAAAGCAAGGGGAAAACCACTGTCTACATGAATGTTCTAAATTTAAATTTTTGGTACACCAGGAGTACAGGGTACAAGTAATGGATACGGGGTCTAAGTAATTACTTTAGGAGTCATTTGTCATTGTTTTTTTCATTTAAGAGGGGGTACATTTGGAATATATTTGCAAATTATCTTATCATATTCCATTTCACCTCAGAAATGCATAAAACCGCTGTTTTGAGAGGTCATATTTTCAAAAATTTTCCGCGGGAGGACCCCCCGGACCCCGCGCCATAAATCCCCCCTCCATAAATTAACTTCAGACGACGCCCATGACTTAAAGTAAGATATTGTACTGCAGGAACCATCAGCATAATATTTTCTAACGAAAACGTTCCAAAACAGTTGATGTTACATGGGCTTGGAGATTTTTTTTTTATTAGTTGTACATTTTTTTGGGGGGGGGGGTCTGCATTGTTGAAAGAGTAGTACCCTTTTTTGTTACCACAAAAC
>KZ651549.1:315886-335892 GCA_001010745.2 Gerris buenoi
CATAGTTTTCTAAATTTGCCAACCCGACCCTTAAAATGGTGTAACTTTTTACCAAACAATATGGGGACTGTCTAGAACAATTTGGAGTTGGAGGGAAACTTTTACTTTGGATGTTAGGGTTAGGCCGTTTTTCGGACTAATTGCACCGTACTATAAGGCCCCCATTTACGATCAAACATTTTGCGCAAAATTTTTGAGCAAGCATATTTGCGCAAACCAGATGTCGGGCAAATTTAGGCCATAGACGTCAAACATAATGTTTGCGCAAAAATCAAACAACACGGTTAAAATGTTTTGCGGAAACATGATGTTTGCTCAAAAATGTTGACCGTGTATGGACCTTTAGTCTCACATAAACATATTTTGACAAAAATTATATTTTATATAAAAAATAACTGATTATTATTTTTAACAGATTCATCAGAAATTTGTTAAAGTACTTATCTCTCATATATTTTCGCTTACAATCTCGCACAAATTTATAATATATTATAAATATTTAGGTATATTTAAAACCGGTGACTGAGCGCTGAGCGCCCGTCGCGCTCGAAAAGAAGAGTATTAACATAACAACCCTCCTTGATCTTGGACTATTTTTTCTTCTCTCACCGTCCCCCGCACGGGGCATATAAAACTACGTTCACTCATCGTTTTGGAAACGGTTTTCAAAACGATCCGCTAGTTCAAAACGCTGTACGAACGGAGATCGACGGATCGTATCGGTTTAATTCCGCTCCACCAAAAATACGTGATCGGAACGGGGGATCGAATACAAAACGTTCGTATGAACAGGTCGTGGAGCGGATCGAGATACCAGGTTATTTTACTCTTTTCCACTTTTCAAGTTCTTTTTTATTCGTGTGCTTCAGTTTTTTTTAAACTGCAAAAACGTTTTTAAACAAAAGTTAATAGAATAAAGAACCTGTAAAAAACTTTTAATAACTTGTAAAAATACGCGGACATATTAGGTAACAAGAAAAGAGGTTTTACTCGTGACGTCACCGTTATGAAATATCAAAAACAAATATTTCGATCACCTGTAGTTTTTGTTGTACAAACGTGAATCGTTTTGAAAAAGAATTGGATCCGAAACGCTTTCAAAACGATGTGTGAACGTAGTAATAATGGCACTGTTTAGATTCGGTTTTAGCGGGATCCCTGTATAGAGATTTTTCCTTTTATTTTATATTATTAAAGATGAAAGAAGAAGAATTAAAGGAACACTGAATGGTTAAGTAAAATTAGGATTTAAAGAAAATAAGAAAAAGAGAAAATATAATATAAATCCAGAGTAATGAGAAAGAACAAAATGCAAAAAAGTTTTTAGCTGATGACGAAAATTTGCTTTAAAACGAAATGGACCCTTCTCGTCTCTTTGTATTGAAATTCAGAGCCCTCTTTAGGAGGTAGAGGAAACTAATCAAGTTTACCTTATTAAAAGATTACTCATTCTGGAATTCCGTTTGCTGTCGTGGATTGGAACACGTCATCCGTTTTTCGATATCCTATTTTTATAAAATCCTTAAAATATATATTATCAATGTCTGTTTTTTTTGGAAAAAATCCGCGACCTTAATTATTCCTGAATCTCTCGGATACAGTCACACGATATGAAGGAAATTCATTTTGATTTTTTTATTCGTCCAATTTAGTTCGTTATACATGAAAAGGAACTCTCAATTGTTTATTTAACACAAGCATAATCCAAATTTTGTGAAGTAGTAATTTAAATTGTTTTAACTCTTTAATTTGATTAATCTTTTATATTTTATTTCTTTTAATCAGAGTTCTCTATGGTTTATGTCGATTTATCAGTAGGTAAACGTGACTGCAATATTTATAGAAGTTCATATGTATATAATATGAATTGGTAATAGATGCAATCTATCTATATGTCTAAGGTTAATTTAATTATGAAATATCCATTTTAAGCCAAGTTCGTTCTCTTTCAAAAATGGAGTCACTTAGCAAATAATTTTCCTCATTTTTTATCCAAGATTATGTAGATCTTGCTCGTGGTAAGAAAATTATTTTAATATGTCTAACTAGAGAGAGAATATTTCCATTATGTATATTTTTTTAACGCTCAATGGTTATAATATACATATATACAATGAAAACAATAAATGACCAAAGTGGAAGTAAATGTAAAAATTTAATAATTTTATTACTTTAATAAACACTGATCAATTTATATGTGTTACTTCAAATTAACAATTGTGCCAGTACTTCATATAACCCTTTATTTCCTCTATTTCTATTCTATCAAAATATTTATAATTGTTGGAAGCTAATAAATCGTACTTTTGTAGTTAAGATGTGACCAGACGAGTGCGAAGCCTATGAACAATCTTTGTTAGAGAATCTAGGTAGGTATAGAGAATGTGTAGGGCCGAATCGGGGCATACACAACATAGGCAGTCGCCTAGGGGCGCTGATGCGGGCTTTTATTTTTCTTCAAAATGCTTTCGTTAACATAGTTTTAAAACCTACAGAGAGAGAGATGTTCCTATAGAGTACATTACGAGAATACCTGCACATATTCACACAAAAAATTAAAAATGCTGTAAAAATGTTTAATTTCGATTTACGCTAGTCACAAAATGCCACTAAACGCTTGAGGCTGACTAAAATAATAAAATTTTAAGCAACCAGGGTAGGTGCCGGTCCATAAAAAAACAAGATTATAACTAAAAATACATATCTCCAAATCCATAGGAGGAAATCATAAGGACTTTTTTTCTAAACCATTTACTCTAGTACATTTATTCCAAGGGTCAACAGAGAGCATCTATTTCGCCAAACCTAATCTTTGTGAAAAACCAAAATACTAGACTTATTATCCTAGAAGCTCTCCTCAGAACTTTCAGGACTTTTGTTATATTTATTTTGAAGGATCTATATACTGTGACAAAATATATACTGGAAAAAAATTGAACGGCAGACTGATAGACAGACACGAGACCCCAAAAATGTTCACTGATGTATGAAAAGGATTTCTGTTTTTGATTTTTTTTATTCGGATACATGAAAAAATTGCGTTTTTCAGACCCCATCCGTTACTTTTGGTGAGCTTGGAAGCAATAAATTCTCGTTGTATTCAATCGGACAAGTAACTAAGTAACTCAAGTTATTTGCAAGTCGACAGGTTGACTAGCCGAAAAATGATTATTAACACGTTACTAACTGGTTAGTGACTAGTGAGCCACCTGTAGTGTCCCTGTCCCATTCAATTTGGTTGCGACTCATAGGAGACTGGCGTCTGTTATCAATTTCTTTTTAGTAGCTCCGTATGCACTAGACTTTAATAATAGTAGCATTTATAATATAACAGCATTAACGCACCTTGGTAGTATTACAGTTGGAGATTGCAAGGAACCACCATCTCTCTCTTGCACTTCTAAACCTACTCTTATGATGACACGTCAGGAGCCTGCTTCGATTGGACTTGACTTCGACGCATCCTGACACTATGTTAGTGGGAACCAGCTTAATGATTTGATTCAGTCTTATATCCAGAACTGCTTCTTTCTCACGACATGTCTAAAAAATAAATAAATGTAAGTAATTATTAGAGAAAAGTAGGATTACTTAGATCTTAGTAGGGGGCTTTCTTTTCTAAATCTAAATTTAAATTTAGTGGTTATGAAATTAAAATTCAAGCGAAGGAAAATGGAAAATTTGGAAAGCGTATTTGTAGTTAAGTAATTTGATATTTGGGATTTATTTTACACCTTGCTAATTGGTTGCAACTAATTTTGCATTTATCGTTAAATGGTCCATTTCATTTCCTGTCCTTAATTGTTCACCGTATTTTTACTACCAAAAATGGAGCAACAAATAAATAAAAACCTTTATTACGGATCACTCAATATAACCTTTAATCCAGAAGAGGAAGATTCAAAATCAAATTAGAAATTTTGCTGCTTACTTATCTGCTTGCGTCTGGCTATATTTATACTAAAATGAAAACACTGTCAAAGTTACGCATCTGTCTCCCTACTTTGGAAAGAGTTGAAAGAACCTACTGTGGACCGTTATCTTTTCCGTTTATATGTACAACGTTTCAATGAGTTTTCAAAACTGTGTTGGCTTCTAACCGAAAGTGTTCCCTTGAGGAGTTTTCAAAACAGTTATCACAACAATTTTGAAAGCTATAAACTCCAAGACTAGTTATATTAAGGCATTTTATCCATCTCAACTTAGCATACCTACTGTGCATATCTCAAATCAGTTTTCAATTCAGTACCTGTTCCCATGCTATTTTTCAAAACAGTTTCAATATAAAACAAAAATTTGCTGTTATGACCTTGAACTCAAAACTTTTGAAATCACTGTTTCCATGAGGTTTCCATGAATACCGAATCCGTTTTTGAAATGGTTTTGGAAACTCATGGAAACATAGCAATTGTTTATTTATGATAACCGTTTACTGAAGTCATTTATCCCAAGGGTTAACTTCTTGGTTGACGTGAAATATGGCTTGTTTAAAAAAGTAAATATTTAATCAGTCTTTTGAGTGAGGTGCAGAGAAATTATCTAACGGCAGAAGTAATGTAAATTTTGTGGTTTCTATTCATAAATCTTAAAAACACACGTTTTGATGTAAAAGAGCTATTGCACGTGGGTCACTCATTTCCTCCCTTGAAGTATTGGCGAAAAATTTACTATGCAACTAAACTACAACAAACCATTAATAAATTATCAAACGAAATGTTCCGTGTAACGTTTATACCACATGCTTTAAAGATTTATAGATGGATACAGCAGTTTCCTCCCGACTGACCAATGTTTAGATAACTTCAGCATCGATTTGTCCTTGAATCCCCTGAGATAAAACTTCTTTGATTTTATAACCTCGTAAATTTCATAGTGCAAGTGTCTCTCGGTTCTTCTCTTTGAAGGGGTGCACTCTCCAGTTTGTCGAGTAGCCTCTCCAACCACTAGTTGTCGGAAAAGCGAAGAAAAATGGTTCGTGGGTGGTTGTTTATGACCGTGGTATTTGTTTCAAAGGCTGGTCCGCTGCCAACGTTGATCGATTTTGTGATTAAATGCCGCCTAACCCCCTCCTCCAGTTTTCTCGAGGAGGAGTCAGTTTTTTTTAGAGAGTGGGGGATAAGTTTGGAAAAACTTTTGTTTTCATATATAGCCTTGTCCTTAATTTAACACGATTTTTTATTTATAGCAAATTTTTAACAAATCTTGTATTAGAGGATATTACAATTTCTTTTGAATGAGTAGGTACTTGTCAAGCGTGGGGCCCGGAAATTTTAAGAAAAATATTGAAAGCTTAACAATATTATGGGTTTTCTGGCGATTAAAAATATGTATAATCCTTTTTCTTACTACATATTACTGAAGCAATCAATTTGTATGAGATTTAAATCTAAGGTTATTGGCCCTAACTTCCCTAACAGGAGAGTTAAATTGCTACGATGACACCGATGCAGAATTCTTACTGCTAAAGATGTGCGACTTGACTAGCATGCCAAGTAATTTTTCTTCTTTGAATTATTATATTATTGTTAAAAGCCATAAGATCATAGGCAGGATCATTAACCCCAGGTATTGGCAAAAATGGATTTTTAATATTTCAAAGCAATCTTTCATTACTAGAGGAAATAATAATAAACAGAAATTATTATATGAATTGCCTTGACACAAATTAGGCATAAAAGCACACTTATAACGTATTGATAATTTCGAAATAGATAAACATATTAGAACATAAACTGAAACGAATCGAAAAATAAACTAGCAACTAAGTGCTGCCGTAATAGAAGTAGTGATAACAATAATAAAAACAGCTGTTGGTTTCCTTTTTGTTGATAACATTATATTCTTATCGGCAAACCTATTATGTAAACAATTAAAACTATTTACGCCAGCAATACTATACTCTAGTTGTTTCTTATTAGTCTTTATTTGCGTCTCAAACATTTGACATATGTGATCTCATTTTTCACCGTTTTTCGCTTAAATAAATAAAAAGAAAACAGAAAAACTCTAGAAATATTTTAAATTCTATAAGTTGTATATAATATTGTTTTATATTTAAGTGATTAGAAATATCGTATACATTTTCAAACAAAACAGGTAATTTCATTTTTAATTTTATATTTTAAAAATTGTTCATTAATGCTCTGCGACACTTGTTGTTTCCCCAAAATGAAGAATATCCCCATATTCTTCACATATTATTTGCGTACTAAGAAAAATGTATTAAAAGTGTAACAGAGTCGGAAAGGAAATGACAGAAACGTGATAAGCTGTAGTAGGGCATAACTAAACTTAGCAAATGTAAATTTTACCTCCTGCCTGCTCTTGCATTCAAGAAACTTCGACAGCAACTTTTAAAGAAAGGCATTCTAATAGAAAAAAAATCTATTGAATATTTTGTTGTGGCCATCTTAATAAGCAATAAAAACGAATCACTTTCACTAAAACAGAATAGTGAGTCGCTAAAGTAAAAATAAAATTGGTTTTTATATCAATAAAAATATTTGCACAAGTCAGAATCAATTTTGGAATAAATGAAGTCTGGGCTTTTAAGAATATCGTATGTTCCAATAATTTAATAACATTTGATGATCCAAAACGTAAAATTCTAAAGGATAGTTTTTAATGCAACTAGTTTAGAAAAATTCTAATAATCTGCGTAAATATAAAATAAAAAAATGTAACAATATCTCAATTTTTAATAAGTCAGCGAAGAAACCAAGATATGAAAACGATAAAAAAGGGTTTATGCATTATTTATACACTACGCAATTTCGAGCTTAATTTTATTTATTCACCTTAGTCAATAGAGAATATCGTATTTTAACATTTAAAAAATGACAAATTCAAATTATGAATAGGTACCTACACTGTATAGTGGGAGCCATGATTTATGGATCACCCTGAATCAATTCATCTTCCCATACGGCTAAAGTATCGATTTAAATTCCCTTAAAGCAGAGATAAATGATGTATTTTTACAACAGTAATAACTAGCGTAAAATTCGTTTAGCGACACTTTCTGATGTACTTTAAGTCATAATTATTTCATTGATTGTCTAACAACTACGATCGTGAATTATTCTGTTCCTTTTAGATTAGTTTTAGGTTTCTGTACAAAGTAAAAAAGAAACCTTATATAACGGCTCTGTCTGTCTGTCTTTCTTTCCGTTGGCTTGTTTCAATTCATAAACTACTACACCTGATAAATGATAAATTTATTAGTCTTCATTATTATTAGTCAGGTTTTCAGTATTATTAGTCTTCAGGTTTTTGAAGATTACCTGTTGTGATGCCAACTAATAATAGGTTCTTATGTTCTGTATAATCTTATTGCTTCCGAGCTTACTGAAGGTAACGAAGCTACGTGATTGTTTTGAAGAAGGAAACATTTTTTAGGTCTCAGATTTCAAAAATTTCAAAACAGAAATCCGTTTTAGACAGTAGGGAACATTTTTGGTTCTGTGTCTATCTGTCGGTCTGTCACTTTATTTTTGCGAACCAACATATCTTAAATACTACAGGTCCAATTTTAATGAAATTTTTATGGAAGATCGCAAATAGCCCATTGTTGCTTCCATATAATTTTCAACCTTCTGCGCTCATTCATTTCTCTTCCTCAAGCGCACAAACATACATTTGTTTTCACCTATAGCTTCAAAAGTACTTATCTGATTCGTTTGAAACTTTTATAGTTTATCGAAAGTAAACCGCTGATAGCCCCAGATTAATTTCAACCGTCTATGCTCTTTAACTTGTGCTAAATTGATACTTTAATGCATGTGAAAAATCTAAACAATTTTGACACATTAAAAAAAAACGGGGAAAACAATTGAACGAATTAGAAAATGATAGCTTGTGCAAGCATAAAATCAATAAAGAACTGATAGGATGCGATGAAGCCATGTGCCACACCACATTGTTAGTCCATTTTTTTTTTCTCTATAGTTTGTTTATTTTATTATTTGTTTTGTTGGGTATTTGACAACTCAGGACAATTATACCCAGGTCCATTCTTCAGGGTTGCTGGAATTTTATAATTACTAATAATTTAGGTTTACAGTTGCGTCACTACGTCAATTTGTCGGAAATATCAGAAATGGATTTATAATAAGCTATTCCAAGTTTTCGCCTATGCAGATGACGTTGTTATGGCTTCTAGGTCAACAAATAAATTAAGAGAGGTGTTTAGCCAGCTTGAACTGTACGCACGTGCAATTGGTCTTTCAGTGAACGAGGGCAAGACGAAGTATTTGTGTATGTCTACATAAGAAGACCGCAGGCGTCCACGTGAAATAATTAAAGTGGTCCATCACCCATAAACGTCAAGAATCAATTTAAAAGGTGTCAATCGCAACATATCCGTGAAATAATTATCGGAGACAAAAAAAATTGAGGGAGTAGCTTCGTTTAAATACCTCGGAGCTCTTGTATCCTCAGATAACTCTATGAGTGATTGCATAAAGGAAAGAGTCCAGACCGGAACAAGAGCTTTTTATGCTAATATTAAAATGATTAAGAGCCGACTTATTGGAAGAAGCACAAAAATGAAAGTTTATAGGACCCTGATAAGACCTGTTGTCACATATGGATGTGAAACATGGACAATGTCTGCAATCAATGAGAAGGAACTAAGACGTTTTGAGAGACGTATCCTCAGAAGGATATATGGACCTGTGAGAGAGGTCGATGGTACCTGGAGGATACGAAGAAACAACGAGCTGGAACATCTCATCAACGGGCATGACATAGTGCGCTTCATTAAGTCGCAGAGACTAAGATGGCTTGGACATCTAGCCAGAATGCCAGAGAGCAGAGTAGCCAAACAGATGTGGAAAGGGAGACTCTACAACCGTCGTAAAAAAGGAAGACCGAGACTAAGATGGATGGACGGAATAGAAGCTGATCTCAACAAGATGAAAATTTGTGGATGGAGAGCGAGAGCCCTTGATAGGGATGAATGGAGGAAGGTTGTTTTAGAGGCCAAAGCCGACATCAGGCTGTAGCGCCGGATAAGAAGAAGAAGAAGATAGTTTGTTTATTTTATTATTTGTTTTGTTGGGTATTTGACAACTCAGGACAATTATACCCAGGTCCATTCTTCAGGGTTGCTAGATTTTTATAATTACTAATAATTTAGGTTTTCAGTTGCGTCACTACGTCAATTTGTCGGAGATATCAGAAATGGATTTAAACTGCGGTTTAGTTGTCTTTTAGGGTTTGTGCAATAGTCGTAGATACTGAGTGTTATTGGAGTGAGTCGAGTCTACTATTATAGTTTGAAATCGCTGCCAAACTTCTGCCTGTTAGAAATCATAATTTGTTTGGTGAAATCAAATTCTGCTTACGCAGATTTGGTGATATTCTCGATTTTGACTGCTCTTATATTTTGGTCCAGGTTCTTGAGACATGATGCTATTTGCATATTACGAGTACACTAACTTCATACATTTACTTTATTTTACTTCTGCCTCTGCCTACAGATTGTTGGTTTTATTATAATCGGCAGATAAAATTATATGTAAGTTCAAACTATATTATTTAGATATTCTCAACTATTTTAGTATAAACAGCTTGGTTGGGATGAAGTCCGACAGTTCGCATCTTCAGGGGTGTGGTGCATCGTGCAAACACAGGATGTACAGATATCCATCATGTGTGTTGTTTATTTTAGTATAATCTGAGGGGTTTGAACACTGAGAATTGCTCTATACAATGACTTTCCTTAGAGCATTGTGTGTGTGTCCACACAACAGTGCTGCTATCTGTTAGATTTACGTTGAACTAACTTTAACCTGTATTGATCAGTTTAAAGTTGTTTTATTCATGGTTATACCGCTAGAATGACTCCTTGTCCTTACTTTGAGACTTCCCTTCTAAACTGAAGCCTCTGACTAACTAAGCATCCCTCAGTGTGACTTTAGCATGCAAACCTTGAATATTTTACCTATGTCATGACAAAATAACACCAATGCTTCAAATTCATTTAGGTTTAGAGTTTAGAGACATTAATTGATGTGGCTAATTTTAACTTAGTATAATTTAAGAAAATAACATTTGAAAAAATCTCTCGTTTCAATAGATAGATAGCTCAAGATCATAGATATATAGATATAGATAAAAGGTTTATCTCGAATCGCAATCAATTGTAGGGGTTAAAAGTTTACTTGAGTTCAACTTGGAAAGATTCTTTAAAGGCTTGAATAATCTAGCTTCAAGACTTCATTCTAAGTACATCTGAATTTAACGAGATAAATTGATTATAAACAGAAGAGTGCTTATTCTTAACGAATAATTTATTGTTGGTAGTTCACCCTTGTTAAAAGTGAAGTGTAAGCTATTTCCATTAAATAGATTCTTCAGATGTTTAAGTTTTCCTAGACATGCAAGATAATTATTGCAGATAAAGGAAATTTCTTCGAATATTTTGTTTAAAACTGTCCGTGACCTTGAAACCCATATACAAATCTGATATACAACCAAGTTCATTTGCTAAGACGAAAAATAGTCTGATTTTTTGTGTAAATATTTACTGTACAAGACAAAGTAATAATATAAAATTTAAAATGTGTGTTCTTGTGTTCATAATGCTAATGCTTAAATAGATTATTGTAAATCACAAGAAAACTTTAACAGCGAATATATTCCTTCATAGCAGCAGATGAACAGACGATCTAAACCCACTTTAAATCACTTATATGAAATCTGCTCGTAACTTTCATATGTCTTATTCCAAGGGAGAGAGCTACACTGTGTTCGCTGTAAGCACCTGTACCGAGTGCTTGGCAATCAAGTAATCGAGGGCGACACAATCTGGGTTCGATCAAGAGCCATGATGTTCTGATTGACAACTATGAAGAGGGCAGAATAGGGCAAGGGTACCCCTTAATGTTAATGGGTTCTCTGATTTGTATCTGTGAGTCAAGTGTGGTACAGGGTTCACACGCTTTGGCTCACTTATGACCACTCTATACCTGCTTCGGTGTTCATCAAATCATATGTGGTATGATGTGTGTGGCAGGAACTTTTTAAACCACAGGGCAAGCAAAAGGGGCCTAAAATAAGGTCAAATTGCTTGTCCTCTCGTCTAGCACTAAGTATTAGGATTTATTACCACTACACTATTCGTAGGGAAACCATATTCAAAAAATGTTGATTAATTGAAAACAACAGTCTGCTGGTAGGTGAATAATTATTCTTATTTAACTACTTGCGTAAATCTCTATGAAGTTTTTCATTTCAAAGTTCCTAAAATGTAATATTAGTGGAAAAGGTAATTAACCTCAGTGACCTATGAATATATAAAACAGACAAAATTTAAAAAAAAAATATATATATATATAAAAATATTACACAATAATTTTGCTGGAAAGATCGAGAAGAAGATTGTATCGATTATAAAATAACTTTGAAAAGATGCATGCTATATTTCAGATTAGGTTCTGTATAAATATTCCCAACAATTAAATTCAAGGTTTGTGTAGATGTGACCTATAGATATTATAGAATAATCTATTACCCAGAAACACCGAGGTACTTTGCAGTTAAAGTTATTTCAGAGTATAGTAAGTAATTTATAATAATATGTAATTGGATCATTAAAGGTGAGAAAAAATAAGTATTTAATTTGAAATGTAGGTTATATTTCACCCATTACGGGCATCATCAGACCTAAAATAAAAATTATTTTTTTAAAATAAAATACATTAATAAAGTTATAACTAATAAATCTAAAAAATCAAATCACTTTACACATAATATATTACACATATATATAATAATACATAGTACAAATCTCAAGAATATTATGTGTAAAGTGATTTGATTTTTTAGATTTATTAGTTATAACTTTATTAATGTATTTTATTAAAAAAAAAAAAAAAAAATTTTAGGTCTGATGATGCCCGTAATGGGTGAAATATAACCTACATTTCAAATTAAATACTTATTTTTTCTCACCTTTAATGATCCAATTACATATTATCCATAAGTATCAAAGGTGCAAACTTGGAAGAATTATCTTCAACTGAGTAAGTAATTTATTTTTTGTCTACAAAGTAATGAATACATTATTTAATTATTGAATAATTAATGCGTGCTTCATAAATTTCAAAAAATATCCATAAATAGTCCTGCCTGTCTGCCTCACGTACGTATTAGTAACGTTCGTGCGTGTGACGATAACTTCAGTAAAAGTTGACCGATTTAGTTAAAGTTTAGTTTACACGTTCCTTTTATCAATGCTCAGGCTTCGTTCGTTGGACAACTATGAACTCAGGCTCGTTGATAGGGACAACTATCAAACTTCATGCTCAGGCTTCGTTCGTTGGACAGCTATCCGTCCAAGCGTTCACGCGCAAACAAGACCCTTAAATTTAGAACGGGAAAACTGTCTTCATCTATTCGACGAGACTATCACTTATTTAAGTTGACATCTGCGGTGTTCCAAAGCTCAAGAACAGTTTTGGAAATTATTTTCGTTATCCCCTTCACGGAGACAACAAGTTGAACTTAAAACTAAGCCTCGCAGCTGCGAATGTCAGTTCAAATGGCCGGTAATAATGAACTCAGTTAGTTGATTATAGGAGCTGGGCTTTAGAGCTAACGACTTCCTATTAAACTTGTGATATGGTCCTAAACTTGGACAGTCCCATTCTGAAAGCTATTTCCGAGATTCTCTGAAAATCTCTTCAAAGACAATTCTGAGTAGTTCAATTTTTTTTTTTTTTTAATAAGTTTTTGGTAGTATTCATTTAATAATAAGTGGTATACGCCAACTTCATGTTTCGGGATACGGAAAGTTATAAGATATCTACATATACTCACTTGCTAATTACCCTATATCCTACAGTACATAACTAATGACAAAACATAGAAGAAACTAGAAACCATGAGGTATGAACTAGAAACCAAAATTATTAAAAAATTGTTTAAAGTGACTATTTGGCTAAACTGTCTGATAGTCTTATTGTTGCTCATTATTGATATGAATAACTTTAGGTTACTGTGCAATAGGGTATTGAAAACTCAATTTGGATCCAAAATGGAGCGTTTTCAAGAAGATGTACAATTTGATCCTAGGCAATTGCTATACTGGCGTAGGACTCAAAACTATTTGACAACAGTGTTTATCGTGCACTCGTCTATATATATATTTTTTTAATCCATCGTGATAACAATCTATATATATCTTAAAAATGAATCAGTTATAAAAAAATACCTTTCCAGATTTGTACACTGCAGGCCATTGATGGTCACTATCATAGTACAGCAACAGTGACAAGGCTCCGAAATCCTGTAAAGCAATAGATAACACAAATAAGAATTAATTATATTAGGAATTAGATGCGAACATCTCGTTCAAAAAGAGAAAATAAAAGATATTAAAAAAAAATATATTTTTGATCCATAGATTTTTTACTAATTCAATTTTTAAGAAATGTAAAGGTCCGTGGTTCAAGTCCCGGCGCTGGAGTCCATTTTTCTTTGTCTGTCTCCCAGTGTGAATAATAATTATAATTTGATTTAGATTATTCTAAATCTCTCCTTTTTGAATATTATAAAATTACATAGAAGAAGATGACTCACACACTTAACATTTTTAACTTTTAACTGTACTTTTAAGAGAGTAAGTGGCTTTAGATTTCCTAAAATTACGAATATATCAAAACTTGGAGCGTCGCGTCGGTGATATTGGATAGATTATCCAAGCATCTTACGACCTTTATAATATGATATAATCTGTGCCTATCATAGAAAAATTAAGGGTTGTGAGTCTAAATTACATCGATGATCAACGTAACATAAAACAATATAAGAATCTTGCGCGAAGTTGAAATTGAAACGAACGTTGAGTGAACAAGAAAGAAGATTTTAGTGTTGTATTATTTAATGGCAATTTTACAAATACCACTCGCAATATTATTGCAGATAATGAGGTAATTTAAAAAACTATTTTACATTTTTCCTTTCTTGGCACGAACATAACTGTTGGTGACTTGGTTATTAATTTGGAATGTTTCATCTCAGTCTGAAAATTAGAAAGTTATAAAATTTATAGAGAGTTATGAGTTACAGTCTACATAATTTTGTTAACTATATTGAAGTTATTTTCTTTGTCTGATATCAATATATAGCAGACTTTTATATCAAAACATTTGTAATTGTATAAATTATTCTATAAAAATAAAATATTCTTATTTGAATTTAAAATCCTCTTAATATTTTAGAACTATTTTCACAAGGATGTCAACGTAATGTTTAGCAGATTCAACCGTGGAAAAATACCAAAACTTGTGAATATACCTAAAAGTAATGAATGCCCGTCAGACCTGTATTGCGTGACAATCATATTTCTTTAACAGGATTGATGGGAGTCAGAATATAATAAATAGTTCTGTATTGGATTTACCTTGTCATACATAATGCTGTACTCGAACTCGCCGTCATCTGACAGGAAACAGAATCTCGAAACAAATATCCATTGCTGAAAACATTTCAAATTGTTTAAATTAATATGATCTTTATATTCATAAAGCATAAAATAAATAAATAAGATCTAACAGCAATAGCTGTTGGCTGTTGTAATTATTATCCTGGAGCTTGCATGCTGTTTTATGATAAGTTCCTTGTGGAAGTCAGAGAGAAGGGTGTAGCTGTTTCTTGTTATTGGGGAGTAACTGTCAAGATTTGGTTTTCGTAAGTTTTTTGTGGAAGTAAAAGAGAAGGGTGTAATTCCTTATGGCACGTTCAGGAGCCCTGGAGTGAATTCGAAAAAAACGGCCAAAATCACCGTCACAAAATAACCGTCACAAAATCACCGTCACAAAATCACCGTCAGTAAAAGATCACCGATTTAGATCAAATTTGGTACACATGTTCATTTTACCAGTGCACAGGCTGAGTTCGTCGGAAAACGTTATCCACCCAAGCGTTCACGCGTTCACGCGTAAGCTTCAAAAGACGGGAAAAAGTGTTATTAAGGAAGCCTGTTACTTGACTTGTTTTGATTATTTTTGTTATATATGTAAAAAATGACACTTTGTTTTTTAAATAAATAAAATATAATCATGTAAAATTTCACCCTGATACAAGCAGAAGCTGTAGGGTAGGGAAGAGATATATTTTAAATTAATTGGCCGGGTAGGTAGAAAACAGTCCTATTTCAATCCAAACTCCTTTAACAAACATACTCTTTCACTATAAACTCATCATGATCAACTTTTTCTTATATTCAATATATATTTATAGTAAGACGCTTGCTTTAATTATACAAATAATGATTTTCTTTTAATTTTGCCTTCAAAATTCAAAAGTAAACAGTTCGTTACTTTTAATTTTGTCTCTTTTCTAACTCCGCAATGTATAAGTAGTTAGCAATGTATACGTACTTAGTAGTGTGATTTTATATTTAATGAAAAATGTAAGGAACTTCGTTTCTATCGGGTGTCCCTCGACACCACATGTATTTTTTTATTTTTTTTATTTTTTTTGTAATTGGAGAGTAACTGTCAAGTCTTTTGTTTTGATAAATTTATGTAAGTCGGAGAGAAGGGTGTAGCTATTTCTTGTTACTAGGGAGTACCTGTCAAGTCTTTGGTTTTAATAAGTTCCTTGTGGAAGTCAGAGAGAAGGGTGTAGGGTGTAGCTATTTCTTGTTATTGGAAAGAACCTTTTACGTCTATGGAGGTCATCTTAATGGATAATATAAATAGTCTCTCCACGCTCTCCAAGGTGCCTTTAACTTATCTCCGACAAGAAGTAGACTAGTAGACTGGACTCGCACTTATTAACTTTTCTTTTGAATAATGTAGCTCTACTTCTTCCATATTGCGGCACAGATGGTGGCTCTATGAAGTCTGAAAGCTGCTTTGTAATTAACAATAAACAAATTAGCCAGTTAACGTGGAGAGACTATTTATATTATAAATTTCATGCGTTTGGTTTTGATAAGTTCGTTGTGGAAGTCAGAGAAAAGGGTGTGGCTATTTCTTGTTATTGAGGAGTAACTGTCAAAATTTGGTTTTGGTAATTTTTTTGTGGAAGTAAAAGAGAAGGGTGTAGTCCTTCAATGTTATTGGGGAGTATCTGTCAAGTCATTGGTTTTGACAAGTTTGTTGTTGACGTCAGAGAGAAATGTGTAGCGTAGCTATTTCTTGTTATTGAGGAGTAGTTCTCAAATCTTTGGTTTTGATAAATTTGTTGTGGAATACCTGTCAAGTCTTGGTTCTGATAAATTTGCTGTGGAAGTCAGAGAGAAGGGTATAGCTCTTTCTTATTATTGAGGAGTGCCTGTCAATTCTTTGGTTTTGATAAGTTTGTACTGAGAGTCAAAGAGAAGGGTATCTCTCTTTCTTGTTATTAGGGAGTACCTGTCAAATCTTTGGTTTTGATAAGTTCGTTGTGGATGTCAGAGAGAAGGGTGTAGCTATTTCTTGTTATTAGGGAGTACCTGTCAAATCTTTGGTTTTGATAAGTTCGTTGTGGATGTCAGAGAGAAGGGTGTAGCTATTTCTTGTTATTAGGGAGTACCTGTAAAATCTTTGGTTTTGATGAGTTGCTTACGAATCCTATGTGTTTACTGAAAGCACATACTTGATTCTTATTTCTTTGTTTTAAATATTGTTAGGGAATGATTCATTTAGCATAAAAGCATATTAATTTATTACGAATTTGATAACATACAGATTAATTAATTACCATTTGTATGCAAGGACATAATATATGCTAATTTAAAGCATCTTAAGTATTGTTAGATTATATTTATTGAAAGGCCTAAGCTGGCCAACTGCAGGTAACGGAAAATTGGCCAAAGATTATAAATGCTGGGCCAATTAATTACTAATATTACAACTAATAAAGCATCTTTATTTGTATTATTATTATTTTTATCGCTTAATGTTATTATGTTAGATGTTTATAATTATAAAAATTAATTTAGAACATAAATTAATGTTAGAAAAGCTTAAAAACATAATTGATCGGAGAAGTATGTAAATGTAAGACTGAGTTGGGAAAGTTTGTTATAATACTAGATTTCTTTTTATCAAAAGCTCTACTTTTGTTTTAAAATCTAATTAATTTGAAGAATATAAGATGACCAATATCACTAAACTACCCTTATCATATGTATAAATTACATTTTTAATTTATAAGTATTAATATTCCAATAATATTTTAAAACATTGCTAAAATTAAGCAGAAAAATAACAGATTTTTACTCTCTCAATAGTAGATAAATCACCAGTTGCACTGATTTCTCCCTATTCCTTTATTAGCTCTAATGCTCTAATTGTTTTAATATATATTTGAATATGTTAATTTCTAAGAACATTGATAGTTTTTGAAGAAAGTAATTGTTTTATAAATTAACAATAAATTCAGCGGTGTTTATATTATTTGATTTCCATTATAATAAATATTTCACACCTAAAAGAAATCTAGTAAGGCAAAGCAGGGACATTGATTTTATAAATTTTGCATCATAATGTATTATAATATAATTTTCACGTGTATTCATGCCAACATAGGCATTAAATACTTTCTACGATACCGTCAATTGCTTAAAATGTCTTATGTTCCAGCAATTCCATAAAACTTCTAATGTTCAAGCAATTGCTTAAAATTTCATATGTTCCGACAATTGCAAATAGATAGGACAGTAATGGGAAGTAATGATAGTTAATTTAATTCTTAAAACTGAAAATTTAGTTTAAACTAGAAACCTTGTTACAAACAAAGCCGAGAAGAAGTCATTGACTAACTATGAATTGGGCACTATAAACTAATATCATGGCTACCTTATTGCCATACAAAACAAATCGACCTGTATTTTATGCGATCAGTTATTGCCTATCACAAGTGGCAGCTCTTGGCAATACTCGCCAAAAACTCGGAACGTCTTAAAATGTTATCGAAATTTGATACAGAGAGATGAACCTAATAATAATGTAACAAATTATCATTTTCTGTTTAAATAGAAGAGATGAAATGCTTGTGATGGAAGATTATATTATGTTGAAAAATCGGTCTGAGATAACACAGAACTTCCTCACATACGAGTTCATAATTAATCAGCCCAGAATTTTCCATTTAATAGTTTTCGTGATTTCGTATAGGTAAATTTAATTTTTATTAAACATTTCATAAAAATTTATCATAAAAATAACTTCTTCTCGACGTGGCATTGAACCCGGCTTCTCAACGTCCGCGTTTAAAGCTATTTTATAAGGAACTAGATGTTTCCTATGAAAACAGCTTATAACTTCGCAGATTCGTATTTTAATGGACTACATTTTAGAATTTTAATTAAAATCGTCGGAACCATTTTTGTGAATTTTTTTTCACGTTTTATCTGAGTTTTAGGGGGGTAGCGCTTCCAAATTAGATGCTAAAAATCATTTCTCGATTTCGCCTCGGGATATGATTTTTCTGAACATTTATATTAAATTTAGTTAAAATCGGCCCAGTAGTTAAGGTTTTTTGACTAAGGGATCTCAAAACGTGTAAATCCATAAAAATTTCAAGATCGAATTTTAGCGCCATCACAATATTTTCTCTTTATATGAGAAAGTAAAAAAAAATAAGCAAAAAGGCTTTTATTTCTTATTTCGATAAAGACATAAAAAGTCTTATTTGGTCAAAACATAATATACACATACACATTTATATCGGCGATATGGAGAATCTATAGGAAAAAAATGTATTATTGAGATAAGATGTTATATTGTTTGAATTAAGATGCCTTTGTATGAGGCATTGTAAAACTAGACAGTAAAAGCCTTGCCTGGTGGGTGGACGGATCCAGGTTAAGTAACTCGGAGTGACTCATTCATAGTATGAATTGTGAATGAATCCTTTTTAACACATAGAAGAACCACAAGTACCCCGCTCTGCCTATTACTATCTTCGGATTTGAATATGTACATCTGCGTTAGATCGATTCTCCGATTCAGCTAAGTCTAGATTTAGAACTAATTAACTTAAGTAAGAATTAAGAGTTTGGGTAAAATCATTTTAACATTAAATTTATCTCTTCTAGACCATATAAACAGCTATAATATTATGTGGAGCGTGCAGATAATGCATACCCTGAAACAAATTTGCATTGTCTCTTCTTGAAGATTTGTTTACTTTTTCTTCCGAGCTTCCCTTGGGAAGCTCGGAAGAAAAAGCTTCCTTACCCCCTTGATAAAAGCAAAGTAAAGGATGCTTTCTTTACCCTTGGGCAAAGGAAGTATTGTGATCATTCATATAAACATTTTTTTACGCATCTAACTTAAAAAAATTCTGGACAGAAATCGGTTTTTGACTCACGGGTCATTTTTGGTCTCCCTCCCAAAATTCGAAAGGGAACGATAAACTAACAGACTTTTGTTCCTTTTGACAAACCAACCCATTTTTTCTAAATCGGATGGGTACTTTTAATAGATATAAGTGTTGATAAGACCAGCAATCGGTCTATCGCTCAATTTACGAACTATATCTTAATGACTAAACGTCAAAAAATCAAAACAATTTAGAACCGATTAAAAAGTTGGTGTGGTACATAGCTTCCTCAAAGCTCGTACTTCATTGATTTTATGCCTTTACAATCCATTGTTGTCTAATTTGTTTGTTTCCCCCCTTTTTTAAATCTGTCAAAATTACTTTGATTTTGTGCATAAATTAAAGTATCAATTTTGCCAAAAGTTAAAGCGTGCAATCGGTTCAAATTATTCTGTGTGTTACTTTCCATGAACTAAAAAATTTGCATACAAATCCGATAAGCACTTATAGAGTTATAGATGTAAATAAATTTATGTTTGTGTGACTGTGGAAGAGAAACAAATGAGAGTAGAAGGTTGAAACTTTTATGGGACCTACATGAGCTAATTATGATCTAGCCATGGGCGCCCATATGAATTTTTGTAGGGGGGGCCACCTCACCAGTGAGGGGGAGGGGGCACCTCCGGTAGAGGGGGGGGGACGAGTGGAGGGGAAACTACAACCGGGGGGAATGATTCTAT
>KZ651549.1:335960-357959 GCA_001010745.2 Gerris buenoi
TTTTTCTGAACGATCACAAATAGCTTGCGTTACCTTCGTTAAGCTTGGAATCAATAATACAATAATGGCTTGTGAAAGCATAAAATTTTTAAAGTAGGTAATAGGTTGTGAGGAATATATGTGCCACACCAATTGGCAAAGCAGTCCTATTGTAGTCTCGAATGACCCGCTCTAAACTTCTTAAGTCCCATCTTGCAATTTTTTATGACATCATCCATGACTAATATAAATAACAAAGGACTCACTATATCACCTTGTCTCACTCCTGTGTTATTAAAAAATTCTTTAGAACAACTGTGGCTTGTCCTAACCACATTTCTACACATTCTGTGAAAACTTGAATTCTCTGAATTATAGATGTTCTGTTACATTTTTATTTCTAAGGGATTTCCATATTTCCTTCCATGGAAGTCTGTCAAAAGCCTTCTCTAGATCTATGTGCATACATGTGCTTCTCTTTCAAATTCTAGGGCTTTCTCAGAAATTTGTAGTATTTAAGTATTGGAGTATTTAAGATATGTAGACAGTCACGGAATCAAAAATTATCCCTGCTGATTGAAACGTGAAAGGGTTTCTGACTAGAGTTTTTGAAATCGGAGACATAAAAAAATTCGTTTTTCAGAACGATCACATAATATATCTTCCGTTACCTTCGGTAAGCTCGGAAACAATCATATATTTTAAACTCTGCTTCGATTGACAACTTTTGAACTTTCTGTAACCCTTTAATTAGTTAAACCTAAAAAAAAGTGGATTTTGTGTATGCCACTGAACCTTTATGTAATGTTTATATTTTTAATATACTATACATAATACATAATTAAAAATACACAACAAATAGTTACCTCATTAGTTATCACTTCACCCTCCTCATACTTGGCGTCAACTTGTGACAACAGAGACAAACACTGAACCAAAATCAGATAAAAAGTTAATATGATCATTTTAAAAACATACTTCTATATTTCATCGTCACATTAACAAATAAACCGGATAACAAATTGTCATATTCTTTCTCATGTATAAGTCCGTACAAGGTTTATTTACTGGAATATGAGCTATGAGCTATAATGTCGATAAATCGTAAAACTTTCTTGCGATATTGATGATAAAATAATTTATATATTACTTTACTTGCAGTAAATACTATATTAACACAACAGTATAAGCATTTATTTTAATTAGTAAACTTATTCATTTTAAATTAAATTTAGTATAACCTCTATATTATATTTTAGTTATTACTGAACTGTATATTATTTAGGTAACTACTCATTTTACCATAAAAAAAAGTTTTTAAGAGTAACTTTAGTACCCAAAAGTTGTTTTTTAGCCACACGTAATTTTTGTTTTTGCACCTTAATTATCCGAAATTATTCTGAAATTCATTTTACGTTTAAAAGTTATCTTATTAAGAAACAGTGATGTGAAATATGTAGAAGAGATTTAGGTATAGTATTATTAAAAGTAGTTGACTGGCGTTAGTCAAGATACTGAGTTTATGAAAAGAACCATCGACCACTTGCTCCCCATGTATTATGGTGTTACTATAGCAACTATGACAAAACAATGGCTCAAATCATTCAATGACACACTGACAAGAGAAAACGTTGCTTACCTATTAATAAATAATGAACAATTAATTATTTTCTAATAAGAAAGGTCATTTTATATTTTTAACACGGGTAAATTTTAAATATTTTTGGATAGAAATCGCAATGCAAAACGCGCGTACAAAGATAATTATGTTAAATTGATTTTTTTAATTTAGATATATTCTAATGATATTTCCTAATGGATTGCATCGGAAAGGAATGAAAATAGAAGATCGATATACATTTAATCAAATGAAGGCGAAAAAGAAATTAAGTGAAACCGCAAAATGCGGGAGAAATAACATGAAAACAAATCTATATAGATAAAAAGACAGATAAAGATAAAAAGGGCTACCATTATAGATTATAATTTTTAAACAAATGTTTATAAAACTCATTGTAAATTTATAAATAGATATAATTTATTTATTAAATAAGATAAGAGTGTCTGTCTGTTTGTTTTTAGGGTTTCGATGTCATCCTAAAAACCCTTATACTTTTGGTAGTCCGTCATCTTGGGTCATATCTCCCGACCAATATTGAAGCTATAGATTTGAAATTCAGTATACAGTATACAGCTTAAACATTTTAGCCCAAAAACAGGAAAAATGTTTGCGAACTTCTCAACTCACAATTTCTTCGATCAGCGAGCAAATGCAAACAACATTTTTATTTTTATTTTTTTAAATTTTTGAGTGGGGTATCACAGTTAAGGTATTGAAATTTTGATTACAAATATGTATCGCGTTTCCAAAATTGTGGCCATTTTACCCCCCAAATTTACCAAAAAAAAAAACCAAAAGAATTTCCAACTTCCACTACTCCATAAGGAAAGGTCCTTAAAATAAGCAAAAAATACATAAATATACTTCTTTGTAGTCCAATGACATTTCTAGGAGTTAATATAAAAAAGTCAAATTTAGGAAATTTTAGGTAGCCGGAACTATGGTGACCCAAAATTCAAAATTTGTATTTTTTGTCATTTATGAGTGATGGATAATTTTAATGTATTGAAGGTATTGAAATGCAGATCACAGATATAATCTCGATTCCAAAATTGTGCCACCATCAAATCTGATTTGTACATCTTATGTTTGGAAGAACGGATTTCGTTACGAATAAAAACAATTTTTAGCCAGAAATAACTTTTACTAGGAGAAGGGGGTTGTTATTGTCGTTGAGTCAGGTTATAATAAAATACGTCTTGTCCGAATAAAAATCTTTTTCTCTCTTAATAATATAATAAGCCATATTTATGCTTATTATTTTCGTGTAAAACATTTGAACATTTAAATATTGAAAGTAAATTCTATGATTAAAAAGTTGATGCTCATAAATGCAACGCAGAAACGGAACGTATTAAGAGACTTATTTTACTGCAGATACAAAATAAAACATACTGGATACCTAGGAAAAGTCTTAGGATACCCTAATCTGCTTATTGACTCATGGACAACAGATTAAAAAAATATTCTGTCAATTGGTGTGGCACAAAGCTTCCTCGTGTCCTATAATGCCTGATGTTGATTTTTTACTTTTATAATCTATTATTTACTTTATTTTTTGCTACCGAGCTTACCGAAGGTAACGGAAGCATTGTGTTAACTTTTGAGAACGAAAAACTTTTATGTCTCCGATTTAAATAAATTCCAAGACAGAGGTCCGTTTCAGACATCAGGAAACATTTTTGGTCTGTATGTCTGTCTGTCGGTCTGTGTGTCCGCGAATTTTGAAACGTCCGACGATAACTCGAGTAATTCTTGACCGATTTAGATGAAATTTGGTAGACATGTTCATTTTACCAATGCTTAGGACGAGTTCGTTGGACAACGTTATCCGTCCAAGCGATCACGCGTGACGCTCACGTAAACGAGAACTTCAAATTGAAAATTGGAATTTTAGGCCGGGGGAAAAAATCAAACTTCATCTATTCAACGAGACAAACATTTTTACAAAAAAAAATTTTTTAGTAAAACCAACAGCGACACCGCTATGTAGTGTTGAAGATCGCTATAACTATTAATAGTTTATAGAAAATATACAATACAACGATAAAGTGATATAACAATAATGTTAATGTTAATATAACAATAAAGTACATAATAGGATGCGAGGAAGCTATGTGCCACACTAATTGGCAGTATATTTATATTGTCTTTATTTGTAATTTATTTAATTTTGCTTCCGAGCTTACCGAAGGTGACGGAAGCATTGTGTTCCCTTTTGAGAACGAAAAAGTTTTATGCCTCCGATTTTAAAAATTCTAAGACAGAAATCCGTTTCAAAAAATATTTCTTANTGTCTTTTATAGTACTAATACGATTAGTTGTTTTGTTGGTAAATTATGTGACAACCTAATTAATTCTTATCTATTTTGTTAGTTTTTGCAAGCAATTTGTCTTTTGTAGTATATGATTAGTTGTTTTGTCGGTAGATTATGTGACGACCTAATTAATTCTTGTCTATGTTGTTAGTTTTTGCAAGCAATTTGTCTTTTATAGTACTAATACGATTAGTTGTTTTGTTGGTAAATTATGTGACAACCTAATTAATTCTTATCTATTTTGTTAGTTTTTGCAAGCAATTTGTCTTTTGTAGTATATGATTAGTTGTTTTGTCGGTAGATTATGTGACGACCTAATTAATTCTTGTCTATGTTGTTAGTTTTTGCAAGCAATTTGTCTTTTATAGTACTAATACGATTAGTTGTTTTGTTGGTAAATTATGTGACAACCTAATTAATTCTTATCTATTTTGTTAGTTTTTGCAAGCAATTTGTCTTTTGTAGTATATGATTAGTTGTTTTGTCGGTAGATTATGTGACGACCTAATTAATTCTTGTCTATGTTGTTAGTTTTTGCAAGCAATTTGTCTTTTATAGTACTAATACGATTATTGTTTTGTCGGTAGATTATTAAATTAATATGGGATTATGGGACCTAATATTTATTATAGGACTATAATATTCCAAGCTCAAACCTAATAAGATTTTATTATCCTCTGATGGGCCACTTCGACATTGGTTTGGGTGCCCCCTGGCACGGGGGGCCCGCCCGCAATACGTGCCCGTAAGGGCTCATAGTTACGCCACTGCACAGAGGTGTTTAATTAATAATTTTTAGATTTTTTTTTGTAAATACTTTAAAAGAAAAACATATTTCCGATATTACTCGTACTAAAATTACTCATATCCGAGTACATAATTATAATTAATAATTGGTCCAGAGTTTTCCCATTTACCACTTTTTTGGATTCAGAATTCAGGGGACCTTAAAACAAATTTTCGCGCCATTACAACACCTTCTCTCTATATATACTACGAATATAAGTAGGTAATTAATAATTCTATAGCATATTTTACCGCGATTGAACATTGTAAATTATAACGACGAAACGATTTATAAACGGGATAAGTCAGTTCTGAGAAAATATTCGGGGCTACTTACTTGGGCCCCCCCTCTCCCCATTTACTATACACCCATACATCTCTCTCCAACACTCTATTAACATCAGCGAACAAAATAAGAGTAACGTTATTAAAATTAGACGTTAACTCGTACAAACAAATGTAAGTATATTAATAAATTAACATACTGATATAATTCTCAAGGTTGTATTACGTTATTTCCTTTTGTATTCTGAGAGTGAATTTTTTTTTTCTTTTTCTAGATAAGTCTAGATTCATTGATGAAAACAACGTAGAGTTCGAGTGTATCGAAATTGTAGAGGGGGGGGGGGAGGGGGGTCACGTGAATTCTACTCCTTTTTTGTTTCAGGCTTTAAAAAATATTTTTAAATAAATAAAAAATAAACTAAACAATTTATTTTACCAAGTGCTAATCGATTACGTATTCGGTTTCGATGACGTATTTTTTATCTTTAGTTCTGAGAATTTTTTTTTTTTATTTTCGTTCAGTTCGCCATGTGAAATACCTCGAGTGTGACGTCACCAGTCTTAAAATGGACCTGGAAAAGACTACGTACTTGGCTGGGTGAAATTATTATTATTTTTTTGTCGTCGGTAAGGCTTACGATATTTATTTTTAATATCTATACTTATACTCGTTCTATACCAATATTTTATTATTTTCAAAAAAAGTTCAAAGATCGATTAATTATATTGAATAAAGTGGTTGACTTGGTTCTGAAATTGTGACGAATATCAGAAGATTGTTTTGATGTTTCAAGTCGGGAGAGAGGAGAGAGTTTTTAAAAACTTCGTCGGATGAAATTTATTTGACCTACTGTCTTTAAAAGTTTATTCGAATTCAGGTTACACTTTTATCTTATTTTTATTTGTTGTATTTATTTATATTTATAGATGTTTTCCGCTTATAACTTAATATTGATTGGTTTTGAAAGTGTGATATAACCTTTTTTTTCTTGATCTTATTAATATTTCTACTTAAAGAATTACTTATAAAAAGTTTTTTTTTCTAACCTCAGACTACATCACCTATTTTGTACTTTCGTAACGTATCCGTCAGTTGCTCTTCTAAGGTTTCGGGTTTTTTTTAACGTAAAAAAATTAAATTCTTATAAGTTTTTAGAAGTCTCGTGATAGCATGAACCTTAACGTATTTATAAAATTAGCTTGAGGTTTCTTATCGTACTTTTATTTTTAAATATATCAATTTAAACCGAGAGTAATTTATATTATTTTTCTAATCGTTGAAGTTTTTTAGTTTCTTTTTTTTTTATTTTGTTATCCTTGGATATAACCAAGGTTACTGTCCTAGAAATCTAAATAGTCTTGCCTTCGATATTACTATTTGCTTAGAGATTCCGTCTGTTTATTTTGTTTGGAATTAATTCACTTAAAAAAATAATCATAATAATTAGACATTTTTTCCTTTAATTTGTATTGTATTTATTTAGTCGTGAAAAAATATTAAATTTAAAAAAAAGTTAAGTTGAATACGATTTATTTGTCAAGATCTAAATTAGTTAATGTTACTATTCAAGCTTTGAAAACAAGTTTATCTTTTAAAGAATTCTCTCAAAATAAGTTTTGGACGTTTCCGTTCCTACTGGATTCTAAGGTAACTGATAAAAGCCCGTATTTCTAATGTTAGTTAAATAATCATTATGAGATTCGATTTGAAAGTTTACGTAAACTCTTTAGATTATTTCGTCAATAAGAATGTAGTTAGTACTTTTTCTTCCTCTATTTAAGATCTAATTTATAAATCGAGCTTTAATCTATGTGAATTTACGTATTATTTGATTTAATTTAGTATTTTATGATCATTTTTACGAATCAAAATATTCAATGTCAGTAGGTATTACAAACGACATTCTTTCTCATACCATTCTAGTAGCAAGGTAAAACAGATTTTAACTATTAGAATCGAATATTGTTCATTACAATCTCTCATCACTACTAGTTAAAAGGTATTGATAATGGTTTTTACCCATTTACTAATCTTCAGTGCTAGGAAATGATTTTTAGTGAATGTTGACCTTTTAACATGTCTAGTGAATCAAGAGTAATTCTGATGTGACCTTTTTATTCAAATTACATTACTCCTTGTTTTAAATGTTAAAAACAATTAGGAAATAAGGGTTTTTAATTAAGTTGTGATGGGATTTTATCATTTTAATAATAAAGTGAGTGACTAATATAATATGCCATATGATTTCATGCATCTAATATTTAATTCAATTTGTTTAATAGTGTTAATATTGTATCATGTGTGTATTTTAAGTATGGTACGTTTAGTTTAACGTGTGCTTAATTGATTACTAATAATCATTTCAATGTTATTTGTTGTTTTTTCGGGTGAATTATTAGACGACCTAATTAATTCTTGTCTAATATGTTGTTAGTTTTTGCAAGCAATTTGTCCTTATTAGTATACGATTAGTTGTTTTGTCGGTAGATTATGTGACGACCTAATTAATTCTTGTCTATGTTGTTAGTTTTTGCAAGCAATTTGTCTTTTATAGTACTAATACGATTAGTTGTTTTGTTGGTAAATTATGTGACAACCTAATTAATTCTTATCTATTTTGTTAGTTTTTGCAAGCAATTTGTCTTTTGTAGTATATGATTAGTTGTTTTGTCGGTAGATTATGTGACGACCTAATTAATTCTTGTCTATGTTGTTAGTTGTCGCAAGCCATTTGTCTTTTATAGTACTAATACGATTAGTTGTTTTGTCGGTAGATTATTAGACGACCTAATTAATTCATGTCTAATATGTTGTTTATAGTGTTGTATTTTACAGATTACAATTTTTGTTATGATTAAGTTACTTTACGATGTCTCAAGGTTATGTCCTTTTAAGTTTTATATCTGCACGTGTAAATATCTTTTGCTGTTTCACATAACAGTTGTAACCGTTACCTTTAAGGTAAAGGCTAAGGATATGGGTTCAGTATGCTGAATGTCTTGTTTTTCTTCATTAAAACAGACAGACTTATAAAATCATTCATTCATCAGAAATGACAGAATTAACAAAATTTCTGACACGACCTCCTCCGTAAGATCTAGATTTAGTTAAATTTTATGATGTTATCTTCTGCTCAGTTATCCGAGAATAAAAGGCTTATTCAACTCTACACATATATGAATTAAACTCTTTCATTTTTAAGATTAGGATAAGGGTGTGATCTCTGCTTCGGTGTCTGTCCTCTGCAGGTAGTGTGTAGGCACTCATAACATTAAATATTTCAAAATCAGGCTAATATTTACTTTATTTATAGTCTCCTTATTTACTTTTTACTTATTTACAGTCTCCTTAGTACTAACTTATTCAAGATATTTTTCTGTAGCCTCCACAGTTCATCATCGCCATACGAGTTAATACATCCTTATAAATGTATTTAAATAAAGCTATTAATGGATTTAAATAAAGAATACAAACATATGTTCCTTCATCTAAATCTTTCAACAATAAAGTCACATTCAGAGTCACCAAGATGAGATTAAGTGTTAAAGAATTATATTTCTTTATCAATATCTTTAAATTGATTAGATTATATTGTATATAAGTCTAAGGTGCAAACTTCAATAAAAACTCTTTCCACTGAAAAGTTACATTCGTTGTCCCCAAGATTAGATAAAATTTTGTTAAGACAGTGTAGAAGTTAGTTAAAATATGATTTTAAATCTTGTATTATTCTATCTGAGTTAGATTTAAGCGTTTGACTTGAACTCTCAACCTCTTAAACTTGCTTTTTTTCACACTTCATATCTATCTTGTACTGAAGTTTGCCTCCTGTTATTGAAAACCAGTTTTGTATAATAGATTTACTTTTTTAATTGTATGTATTAAGTAAGTAGAACACAAACAATAAATTAACTTAGTTATTATAAGAGATAATGGGCGAAGTGATAATATTTTGATAATTAATACAACTTTTTCTTGATATTTTTTTATATTTCCCTTATTTAGTATTCTACTGTTTAGTTTTTATCAATTTTCTGTATTGATAACAGTTATAGTAGATTTTATCATGAACCTTATATGAAAGAGTACCTCCAATCTCGAAGAATCTCCAATCTCTACCTTATCAGACTTCTGATAACAAAGTCTTTAACAAGAGTACAATCTATTTACATTTAAATCATTCGAGTACAAATGGTTTGTTTAGGTTCTGGTTATCATACTTCCGCAATTGTTGTGGTCATAATAAATAAAGTGTTTTTGATAAAACCTGATAGCTAAATGTGGGTTGCACATTTTCTATGTTGACTTATTAGATTATCATAGCTTGACTTATAGCTTATTAGATTTTTATTCATATTTAAGTTTTAAACATGTAATTTTTATGCTTCACAGCTTTATTTTGCTTCGAGGTAAAAAATGAATTAATTAAGGGTTTGTAATCTTAATTGATAAAAGTTTATTTTTTAATGTAATTTTTTATTCAATTGGTGTTTATCAATTAACCCGTTAATGTTTATTTTAGCTTAAAAGCATAAATCAATTGAGGATTATGGAAAAATTATATGTGAGGTTTTTATGTTGTTATGTGTTTAAAATTTCAAGTGCTATAAAATACAAAAAGTACAAATAAAATACAAGTAAATACAAATTGAAATAAAATATTTGACTCACTCTTAGACACATTTAATTACACTTGTGAGCGTTTTCAGGATATTTTTTTATTGTAGTTGACAACTTCCTTATTACATTGCAATAAAGCATTGCCTTCTGTTTATAATCATATCATTTGTTTGTTATCATAATGGGATTAAGGTTAGTTAATTATTTTTAAAAAAAAACTATTGTTTACAATTACATGAGAATTTATCATTATTTGGGTAGCGATTGATAAGATATTATGTGTTTTGATAAACCTCGATCTTTTAGAAGACATACATTTTTGTAGTTAGTCCTATTAAAAGAAGAGCTATTTTCATTTTTGTGTTTAGTTATTTATTTTTATTTTATTTTTCTTTAAGTAATTGGTTAAATTAAGTATTCCCTTATTTATTAGTATATTATTAATATTTTTTTTATAAATTGCTAAAATGGACATTTAAAACAAGGCAGTTTTCTTCTTAAGGTGTGAAAAGGTAAATGTGCGTCAGAAGATATATCTTTGAAAAGAGCAACCAATGTATTTTCTTTTCACTAAACAAAAAATAGGGTCAATACAGCCAGGTAGTGCCTTTTTTAGGGTTTACTGTTTATTATTTTCTTTTTTGTTTTAAAGATGTCACCCATGGAGAATGTCAAGCTGTCCCGCATCAGTTTCTTACCATCTATAGCAAGACTTGCTAAGTTTTATGTTGTAAGCTTACGGTGTTAACCCAACTTAACTTTAAATATTATTAAAATGTTATTTACTTAGTTGTTTTGTGTTGGAATGTTCAGTGTATATAGAATGCCTTGCTCAGCGGTGGAGTGCAGGAGGGAGGGGACTAGTCTACCAGTGAGTATAGTCCGTCCAGTATTAGATACTTCGGAGTATTCCTCTAGATCGAAATACACCGATAGCTACCTCCGCAGGTCATCCCTCTCTAAGACATCGGAGAAAAACGACTACGCCAGATATTCAACTACCAGGTTACTACAAATCTAGTTCAAACTTTTATTTCCCTTTAGATCTTAAACCTAGTGAAATAGTATATATTTATTTACATTTGAAAAAATGAAGGAGGACTTTCTATTCTTTGAATAATATTTTAATGTAAAGCAAATTAATTTATGAGTATGAAAACATTAAATTCCTTACCCAATTTGTTTCATTTGAACCTCAGTACAATATGTATTTTCCATTCATCAAGTAAAACTCAGTTAATTAAACGCAATTATTCCATTTTTTAATAGGGGGCTTGTTTGAACTAGTGAGTGTGAGGAAGTATGATGTCACAGTCACGTCACAATAATTCTTAATATAGGGTGTCTCAAAAAGAATAAAATACCTTTCTACTTACAAACTTTGATCGAGTGATAATAATAAGAAGTTATTTTCTATCTTTGGGTGCCCCAAATAGAATATTGGAGTTTCAAAGAGCTGTAGCCTGACGCCTGTGCATAGGATACTGCTGTAGAGCTAGAGCTTTACAAATAGAGCAAATCGAAGTAAATTTTTGGGTGCCCTAAATAGAATATTGGAGTTTCAAAGAGCTGTAGCTTGACACCTGTGCTTAGGATACTGCTGTAGAGCTAGAGCTTTACAAATAGAGCAAATCTTTGGGTGCCCCAAATAGAATATTGGAGTTTCAAAGAGCTGTAGCTTGACACCTGTGCATGGGATACTGCTGTAGAGCTAGAGCTTTACAAATAGAGCTAATCTTTGGGTGCCCCAAATAAAATATTGGAGTTTCAAAGAGCTGTAGCTTGACACCTGTGCATAGATACTTGTAGAGCTAGAGCTTTACAGATAGATTGCGAGTTTGCAGTTATGACTGCGCCACTGCCAAAACCTTTTTGCTTTTGTGAATTAGCCAGAACACCTTTGCCGATACACCCAGAATCCTGAAATTGCTAGCACCATTAATGAATGTTGGTCATTATGAGAGTCAGTTCCATATTCTTTACAAAATGCCTGCTGCATAGTAAGAACCTACTGAGTTTTGGCAAACTGGCAAAAGGCTGTTGCAAATAGACTGTTTGTTGTGGTGTAGCCTTAACTACTATACTAACTGAACTAATCAAATCATCATTTTGCTGTTATCGTTTTGATAAGCTCTAACACAATCTATCAGATGAAAGTAGATAATGAAATGAAACTATACCAATTCTCAAGATGCTTTTTGGTCCCACAGCAGTCTCAGATGGTTCTTTGATTTCCGTTATTATTTTTTAAGACAAAATGTTATTATATATCTTTGATTTTAGTGTGTTGGTAGGAGGGTGTTAGTGTTAATAGCAATGAACTATTATAAAGTTGTACATTACAGATGCATGTTAGTTTAATGTTTAAGTTCATTCATATGATTTATAACTTTAAGGGTCGGTTTCAGAAAGGAGGTTTAACGCTAGTCCAGGACTAAATCAGTGATTTAGTCCAGGACTAAGCTAATCCGATTTCTAAGACGAGGTTTAAATCTGTTTTAATCTAGGACTAAGCACTTAACCTAGACCGGCTTCAGAGACAAGGATTAACGCGAGGTTAAACTCCATATTTAGCACTGGACTAAGATATTTGGGTTTAAAAGACGAGGTTTAAGCTAGTTCTAGACTAAAATTTAAACTAGGACTAAAGTTCTCGACTAAATCCTGAGTTAGGTGTTAAATTTAATCCAAAACTTAAACCTGGTAGGGGGCAGGTTTAAGTTTTGGATTAAATAAAGAATGAATCATAAATTTATTTAATACAGCATTATTTAAAAACTTTTTTTGAAAATTAAATACACGTTATTTAAAATTAATTAACCTAGGTTTACACAATTTTTTTTAGTTTTTATCTATAAATTTAGAATTCACTACTATAGAATATTCTTGTACGGTATCTAGTATTAAAAAAGAAGGGTATTTATGTGATTTTTTTTTCTTTATTTCGTTTTTTAAGTTTATCACAAAATAAAACAAAAATCATAATAATAATAATAACTAAATAATTTGATTTTTAAAAATGGATTATATTGAATATTTAGATTTAATTTAGACGACAATGAAGACATATTAAACAGAAGAAAAAATTTATTAAGTAATTTTAACCTTTTCATCTAACTTAAAAATAACGAATTTGAAGACAGATATAGGTTTTCTAAAACATGCATAAGAGGACTAATTAAAATATTAGCACCTGCCCTTAACAAGGAGTCACTGGTCGGAAGTCCGGTGCCGGTTCAACTTCAAACTCAGGTGTTTTAATAGCCTTGAGATTTTTGCCGGCGGAACCTTTCATAAAGAGACAGCAGATTTGTGCTATGTATCTGAGTTAAGTGTATGTCGTGATGTGCATAAAGTAGCTGAAGCTATAAGTAATATTATCAAAACGATTATATAATTTTCCCCGAGTGAGAATACGCCATGAAAACCAAACGACCTTTTTTTTTATCGTAAATATGGGTTTCCTGATGTACTTAGTTGCATAGATGTAATTCATATTCGGTTAGCATGTCCATCTACTGAAGATAAAGAAAAATACAGAAATCGCAAAGGATACTTTTCGATAAATTTCTAAGGAGCATGTGGTACAAACATAGAATTTTCAAAAATTGTTGCAAGATGGAAAGGCAGTACCCACGACTCTGAAATTTTTAAAAATTCTAGATTTTATGTATACACGTTTTGAATCGAGAGACATGGGTGGTATTCTATTAGGAGACAGTGGATACGAATGTTGTGGGTACAGTAATACATTTTATACTGTAATTTATTAAATCCAATAATCAGGCCCCGATTTACCAATGGGTAGACTGGGCAATTGCCCAAGGTGGCAATTTCTGGGGGGAAATTTTCGGATAATTTTTTATTTTTATGATAATTATTATTCCCAGAAAAACAGTAAAAAAAGCGTTAGCCACGTATTTTTCCGAAGTTGTTACAGAGTTCGCTAAGAAAAAATCAAGAAGAAGGTCCATGTATTTGTCCATTTGTTTAATGTTTTGACTTACTAACTCTGGGGTTAAATATTGGGTTTCAGAGATAGTCCAGTCAAATGATCCATAAAAAGAGCTCAAAGTGGAAAGTTCTGGTGTAATTGTTGTTAGTGGTTTACTTTATGTTTTTTGGGGTGCTGAACACGAATCTGAAGTTATCCAACAAAATTTCCCACGGCAAATATGAGAAATCATCGAAAAACTACTTAAAAAATGATTTTTTATTGGTTTTCAGCTTATAACTTGCAAAGCAATCTATTAACGCAAAAAGTGGTCTAGTAGTAAAATAAAAAGGAGAAAATAACCTACAATTTATGTCTATAACATTTATTTGTACGTCGTACGGTTTTCACGCAAATGGGAGTTGAAATATTGGGAAGGCTTGGAGAGTGCTGAAGTGTAAACGGTTGGTGGCCGGACTGCGCTGGCAGTTAATTTTATGTTTTTCGGTGTGCTGAACACGAATCTGAAGTTGTCCAACAAAAATTTTACACGCAAATATGAGAAATCATCATAAAACCACTATCTTCTTTTTTTTTTTTTTTTTAGTGGATTTCGCCTTATAACTTGCAAAGCAAGCTATTTACCGAAAAAAGTGGAGAAGTAGTAAAATAAAGAAGAGAAAAATACCTACAAATTATCTCTTTTCCATTTTTTGTAAGTCGAATGGTTTCTATGCAAAAGAGGGTTGAAATAACCGGGAAATCAATAATTTTTGAAAAATACCAACAACAATAATAGAACCTGTGTCTAAGAGCTCGCATTAGTACTTAAATACATATAAATTGTTCAGAATGTCGCTAAATATTATTTTAAGAATAAGGTTTGTTGCTATTTTTCAAAAAGTATTGATTTCCCGGTTATTTCAACCCTCTTTTGCATAGAAACCATTCGACTTTTTTAAATGGTAAATAGATAATTTGTAGGTATTTTTCTCTTCTTTATTTTACTACTTCTCCACTTTTTGCGTAAATAGCTTGCTTTGCAAGTTATAAGGCGAAATCCAAAAAAAAAAAATAAAAGAAGATAGTGGTTTTATGATGATCTCTCATATTTGCGTGTAAAAGTTTTGTTGGACAACTTCAGATTCTTGTTCAGCACACCGAAAAACATAAAACTGACTGCCAGCGCAGTCCGGCCACAAACTGTTTACACTTCAGCACTCTCCAAGCCTTCCCAATATTTCAACTCCCATTTGCGTGAAAACCGTACGACGTACAAATAAATGTTATAGACATAAATTGTAGGTTATTTTCTCCTTTTTATTTTACTACTAGACCACTTTTTGCGTTAATAGATTGCTTTGCAAGTTATAAGCTGAAAACCAATAAAAAATCATTTTTTAAGTAGTTTTTCGATGATTTCTCATATTTGCCGTGGGAAATTTTGTTGGATAACTTCAGATTCGTGTTCAGCACCCCACAAACATAAAGTAAACCACTAACAACAATTACACCAGAACTTTCCACTTCAAACTACCATTTGACTGAGATAAGGTTTAACACAAGGATTAACTTAGTCTCGGACTAAAGTTAGCCCGCGTTTATTTAACCTACGGGTTAACTAGTCCACGACTTTAGTCAAACACTGAATTGATTAAAACAAATAAAAAGTATGTTTTATGATAGATCTTATCGTATCTTACTTAATAGGAACACATTTTATTAACAACATCGATTAATTCATTTATTGAGAATAATAGTTTGACACAAAAATAAATTGTAAACAAAGGTTAAATAAACCCGGGCTAACTTTAGTCCGAGACTAAGCTAATCCTTGAGTTAAACCTTCTCTCTGAAATCCAATATTTAACCCCAGAGTTAGTTAGTCCTCGACTAACGCTAGTCGCGGACTAGTTAAACCCTGCTTTCTGAAACCGACCCTAAAAAAATAAAATAATAATAATTGAGGATTTCCTTTTCTCTTTATTTGGAATGTGAGTTTTTTTTTTAATACTTAAATATGAATTTTCTTAGCAATAGTAAGATTTGTAATAAGGGCTTATCATCTAGCTTATCAGTAAAGATTCAAGATATACATCTATTATCTCAGAAAGTAAGCTCAAAAAATTAAATTCTGATCTTTAATGGATTAAAAACTTACATTATGTATAAAAGATATTTGTAAGAAATTACTTATTTGGTCAAAAGGAAGTTAGAAATGCATTCTAAAGCAAATAAAGTTCCATTAATGTTAAACTACTGCATTGTTGTTATTATAAATCCATAAATTAGTGTTCTATGTTTTTAATCTTTAAACTGATTTGAAGTCAGAGCTGTGAACTTGAGTTGAATTTCCTCCTTCATCTATGCACTCCTAATTGTACTTCTTGTACCCTTAATTCCTTGTGATGTTCCTTATCCATGTGTGCAGGATGCTCCGTGAAACCAAACTCCCACTCCTAAGTTCAAACAAAGTTCCAACTGTAAGAAAAGTAACTGTGAACCCAGTCAAAGCACAACCAACCCAGCCTGACAAGAAAACAACTATCAATCGGTAACCTTGCTAAACATATTCATAGCACTGTGCTTAGTAAATTAACTTGCAGCTATTATTATTATTGCTGCACGCCAGTGTTCAGCTTCTACGAGACATGTAAAGTGTATGTTCAGGCTATCATTTCATGGGTTGTACATATCTGAGCCAAATTAGATGAAAATATTTTTTAACTCAAGAAAATTAATTTTTTTGACCATTATTTTGTGGAATTCACTATGAGGGAATGCCGCGTAAAGTTTTTTGTTAAACCAGAAACCTAAGTAGAATGTATATAATTTCATTAAAAATTACCTATTACAGTAGTCTCGCTAATGCGGGTTTGACTGGACCCAGTCCGGATTAACGATAGTCCGGATTAAACGGAATAATTTTTAAAATGTCTGTAAAACAAGTTTTAGATAATTCAAATTACAATTATCAATAACTACGGGAGACATACAGAGAAAAATAGACCCCCGCACCGGGACTCGAACCACGGGCCTCCTATTTTCGGTACAGGTAAATCTATTAACATGGATGTTTTTAATTGTAAAAATTACTTCTATTAGTCTAAAAGGACTGTTTTGTCACCAGTCCGAATATCAAATAAATTAAATTAAAATGAATCGCAGGTGTAGGTATAGAATGGACTTCCAGGAAAACAAGCTGTGTTCCAAAATAAAATTTGAGCAAAGGCTAATCATTTCACAATAAGTTAAGACATTGTACACTGGTGGTTTGGCGAAATTTCACGGAACTCCGTTGAACTGCCGCTACGTGTTTCTTAAAACCCTTTCCCTATCTCAGTAATGTATAATTGTATTTCCTGGAATACACTACCTTTATATCTTTCGCCCTACATTTCTAAGGAATCGAAACAGATTTATCTAAATCTGTTTATTTTTAACAGAAATAACGGGTATTCCTCGTGTCGGAACGTTCGAATGCACACCTGTAAACTATACTAGGAACAGTTTTATAAATGTTATTATACAATAAAAGCAGAAACCCCAATAATCTTAACAATTTATAAATCTGAACAGGCTCTTGTTCCATATTGTACATATTTTTTGGCGTCTGGATTATACGGATGTCCGGATTAGCGAGACTCTACTGTAAATAGAAAGTTAATCAAACATTTTGTAAGAACTAGTTTGGAAACATTATGTTGACAGAATTTGATACCAGAAAAATGTTAAAATGTTAGCAAGAACCTCTTATAACTGTAGAGTCAGACAAAGAAAAAATTATCCACTACTATATCAATATTTATTCAATATATTGTTGATTTTATGCAATTTTGTTTGAACAAAATTATTTGTTTTACCGAGATATGGTCAAATTTGCTCACAGGGTCAACAGAAGGCTAAATACTTAGGCTTGCCAAAGGGGATTAGGCATTTGCAACCGTCACTTTGCTTAATTAAGTTATAGTTAATAAAATACAAAGAGCAAAATTAAAAAATTCCTTGTCAAAGAACCCCAATAGTTAATTCTTTGATCAATTCGGTTTTGGGTTTTCATCCTCAATGAATTAGTGATAATGTTTGAAAATAAAGTTGAGTTATTATAAACTTAGAAGCCCTCAGTTTAGCAATAATAAGAGTATTGAAGGTAAGATAGACGTCCTTTGTTTGAGCTATTAAGCACTTTTTTGGTTAACTTTCACTCACAATTTGTGTTTTAACTCAACTACTGTGTTGTTTGTTAAGATCTGCGGCGCTGTCCCGAAGTGAAGAGAGTAGTGGCCGAGCTGGAAGAGACAGCAGCAGAGTTCGAGCTCATAGTCATAGCGAGAGCGCTGCAAGCATTACTATGGCCACTCGACCGCCTCGTAAACCAGTCACTACGTTTGACATAGCAGAGTTCCGATCATTATACTCACCTGAGAGCTATGTAGTCGGCTCTTCTTCCAGGTCTTCTGACTACTCCAGGTAATCTTCTGGTCTCTTAACAACTTTAAGTAGTTTAACAAATCGTAAACAGTTTTAAATATCGAGGAAGTTAATAATATCTATTAAATCAGTTGTTATACTCTGGATTATTTATAACATTTGTGACTTTAAGAAATGATTGTGGTGTTATTTTATAATGAAGTTTAGATTATAAGAGGAAAGTGAATTTTTGATTCAATATACCTCTTACCTAACTATGTTAAGTTGAAGTCAAATACTCAAATCACCTTTTCTATAAAAACATTAAAAATAAAAATATGTTTATGGTTACATTATTTGGTCATAATAATCAGTGATCCATTAATTAAAATTTAAAATATCTATTATTAACTGCAACATTTAATGTGGAGGAGGTATTATGGGCTTGTAAAACTTATATGTACACATTTTTTTGAACGAAATATAAAAATTTGAAAGAAACAAACATACTGTGTTTAGATGTTATGTACTTACATTATATTGTAATTATATTATTATTTTATTTATTTTGGTATTTTTGTTTTTTGACAATAGTTAAATTATAAGATCTGTGAATGATCTGAACCTTTGGCCAACTCTTTAAACTTAAGACTTAAATAGTTAAATATTATTCTATCTTAGAATTATCTCAGAATTTACATTAATAAGTTAACAATTTACTGATGTAAGAATAGATTTGAAATAAAACTATGAAACATATACAGTGAAAGTTTTGCTATCAATATTGATGTAGAAGAATTATTACTTTCGATTAGTATAATATTTTGTTGCTTTATTTATTTTCTGATGTAAGAATGTTGGTAGGGAATTATTTGATAAGGTATTTCCACTGATTAAGGAGGAAATAAATTAATTTATTATTGATAATTAACTCTGACTCATTATTCTTTGATAGATGGTACTTGAGATTCTTGTTATTGTTAACAGTAACAGTATTTAGTGTAAAAATGTACATAACTTGTAAATATCATAAAAAACATATGTTTTAAATTGATTTTTTATTTTAATAACTCAGCATGTTTTTATTTTTAATTTTCTTTGTGCTTTAATATTAAAAGTTAAAAAAATAGGGTTTGAAATATTAAACAATTTATTCTAATAAACATGAATATTTCCTGGATATTTCACAAGAGAATGCGCTATAGTGTATCTTGCCAGCTAAATCGAGATAAGTAAAATCAGTTTTTAATCGTTATCTTTGATACAGCTAAGTTAAGCCTCGTTTACACGAAGAAAGTTGACGTGATAGTTGCAATCACCATTAGCAACTATTGTATCAACTATCACTGTCTAGTCTACACGATAGATTCTGTCATGACTTATGTTAACTCTCAGTGTGTAGACTGTCCACCTCCACGATAGTTCTATAGCATAGACTGAAATGATCGTAAACGGGGCTTTAGGATATTAAATGCTGTTGTAGTAATAGTGTAGTGATTTTTTAAGAAAAAGTATTTGTTATTTTTTCGTATCCTGGATAAATAATTTAATTCAATAATTTCATTTAAAAAAATTAGTTAATGTAAAATTATCAAAACAGAATGGAATTTATTACTTTTTTTTGTTGTATTTAAACTATTAAAGGTCTATTGCCTATCCAAGCTAGAGTTAACTTCTTTTCAGAGTAATATTTATATTTTGATTTAAGTTTTTACTCTTGCATTGCCTTTCAATTCCTAGATATGAGAGTGTATTTTACTTTGTTAAATTTTTTAACTTACTAATTTGTTTGGTACAACAATACCATATAAATTTTGAAAAACAAAGAACTAAACAACAAGGCATTGTTACTTTCAGCAGAGAAGAGAATTTTCATAATGAACTATCCTTTTAGGCTGTAATAAAAACCAAATGTGTTATAGCGCTTTATTTTCTATACAGTCTAAAAGTACTAAAAGTAGGAGTCCAAACTACAATATTCTACAATTTGCTATTAACCAAGGACTAAAACCTAAATAATTCTTCTATGTACCGTGTATTAAATATCTTGTCATATTAGGGGCAAAGATGGAACCTACTTAGATTAGATAGCTGTTCTCATAGATAACACCGTGGCCTTTAATAATATTGACCTTGGTTCTTAATAAAATTTGTGGGTCAATATTTCATTTTTGCTAGTAGGTTTAGTTGTGTGCAAAACCTCTGGAAAAATCACGTACCAATTTATCTAATATTCCTGAATTTTGTTTTTTAAAGCTTTAATTCTTCTTATAGTGTCCTACTCTTTTGTCCTTTTTTTTAAACTTAATATTAATTAGCTATTTTTATTTGTTTAGATCTGACAGCGCTTACACATCCCGCTCAGAAAGCTACTCTAGGGACAACAGTACATTCTCTCGAGAGAGTACATATTCTCGTGACAGCGCTCTATCTCGTGACAGTGTGTCATCCTATTCCGCCAGGCCTCCTATAGACACGTCTTCACTAAGAGCCAGCAGGCTGTCATCGACCTCGGCTAGCAAGACGAACGACCCACCACAAACTTCAGCTTCCTCCTCATCTGCTTCAGCTCCTCCTGAGGTAACGACCGATGAGAACCACAACCTAGCTTCTGAAGAACCTGAACCCTTGACAGATGAACCGGAATCATCAACCACTCCTGTAGTAGAACAGGAATCCACTCAGACACAAACCCCCACCGACACATCTGACGACTCGCAGGTGAGTACCCCACACGCACACACATGCTATTCACACAGCTTCTTAACTTAACTCACACACTCACTACAATCCAGGCAACCAATTTTACAAAAATCAGTTAATGTTATCAGTTATCGGTTTTGTCATTATTATCAACACTCCTGAATAGACGCTACCCAGCTAAAAGAAAAATATCAGGAATTTTTATCCAAATTGCGATTTATACCTAAAAATAAATAGCCACACCATTTAGTAATTTAAAATAAGATTTTTACAATAAAATTGTTAAAAAAATTCTAAAGAAATTATGAATTAAATAAAACAAAAATTAAAATAAAATAAATAATTAAAGAAACTTGGACGAGAACAAATTAAATGTGGAGGTGCAATATTGAAACAAGTAGAATTCGTTTCAAGAATTGTCTATCTTCAGCTGTGAGATTTGTAAACAGGCAAGGTGTCAAGATGCGAGTAAGTCCACAATACATAAAGAATACATTTTCTAAAATAATTTTGGCTAATCAGCTAAATAGATTAATTTCTGTAGACCAATTTAGGCTGTTAAGTTAAAATAGGCGAGATAACATTTAGATTTTTTTTTTTATTTACAGTTAAGCCACAATTCATTACAGTATGTATAGCTACTCTTTCCTTGTGGCAAAAAAAAAAAAAAAAAAATGCAAGGATGGCCCATTGCTTTATGATTACTTATTCAATATCAGTATATGTGTGTTTTTAACATTTAATAAATTAGAATATTTTTTTAGTTATATAATTAAAACAATGAATTTTATTTTTGGTTTAATGTCATGTGTCAATAGAAAATTGACAGTTGACTTTTTTTTTTAGCTTTTAATGAAATTGTCAAAATTAACATGACATCTTGATGAAATGTTGTGATAGAAGACCTTTCGAATGCCTTTGCTTGAAATCACGTGTTTGGGTAGGTCTTTACTTCCAGTAAGGTTTTACACTAAATAATTTTCACAATTAAGGGTATCGTACTAGCTGACCCTTTTGCCTGACACCACTTTTTATGTGCCTACATTACTGGTTTGAATACTAGATAGATGAAATATGTTTCACACTTACTCCTGTGTTAAATGGCCAATCCCTCCAACCTTAAAACTACATTTTAAAAGAAAAAGAGACCATTCTATCTTTATAGTCCAGGAGACAGTGTGCAAAAAAGTGTGTGAATAACACCAAGCTAAGTAAATGTTTTGGTGCCTTTTAAGAATATGTGGTCGGCTAAGATTGTCTGCGGGACATAGCTTGGAAATAGGCATTTGAAAAAAAAAAAAAAAAAAAAAAAAAAAAAAAAAAAAAAAAAAAAAAAAAAAAA
>KZ651549.1:358098-377716 GCA_001010745.2 Gerris buenoi
TTTTTTTTTTTTTTTTTTTTTTTTTTTTTTTTTTTTTTTTTTTTTTTTTTTTTTTTCTCTCTCTCTCTTTTACGAGCAAAATTGATAATGATTTGTTTTTGGAGGAGCATAGGGAGGTAATAAAAATAGCTGCCAATGTATTACAGACAATGAAGTGATATTTGTCCCCCAAATAATATTTACATACTCAATTCTCATTTTTTTTTTTTCATATTTGCAAAAAGAGACATTAATTATGTGCTTTCCTCCCTCATATATGGCTATTTTGTATTCTGCATGGCCATATTTTATTTTTTTTATATTGGCAGTATATATGGAGAGAAAGTATTGTGATAGTGTGAAAATTGGATTATGAAATTATATATTAACTACACATTTTGTGGTCCTTTGAGTCCAAAATGGTATTTTTATTTATTTATTTTTTTAATCTTTCCTGTTGTCAGCTCAAACACGTAAGGGGCCTAAACTTCCAATGATTAACGATTATTCCTTGAAAACGGTTGACGATTTTGATTTTTTTTTTTTTAACGATATGAATCTAACCATGTAGTAAGTCATTTTGCTTAGAAAAATCTGAGAAAATAGCTTTTAAATGTGGATAATTATTAAATATAAATCACTGGACCAAGTAGTAAGATTAGAAGAAGTTGGTTTGGGTAGTCTTGAACTGAATTTTAAAATTATTATTATTATTTTTTTTTTTTTCGCTTAATTAACTGACCTCAAAATTCTACAATTCTTTTTTAGATCTTGCTTTTTGGTCTACAAACTAAGTTTGTACTGAGAATCATGAAAATCGCATTGTCCGCCAAAAAGGGCAGGACATGGTCGCTCGCCACCGGTTTGTTTTTTTCAAATGCCTATTGCCAAGCTATGTTCTGTAGATGAATATGGCCGACAAAATATTCTTAAAAGGCACCAAAACATTTACTTACACACAAAATTCTAGCTTGATGTTAGTCACACACCTTTTTGCATGCTATCTCCTGGACTATTATGAAATTACTTTAAGGAATAATAATAATTTTAATTGGTTGCCTGGATGTATTTATACTAAGAGCTATATTTATGATTACATTATGTTGATTTTACTTTATCAAGTGTAGTATGCACTCTCACAGCTTTGTATAAATAATTTTGTTTTCATCCCCATCGGCTATTAATTTAAAGAGCAATATTTCAAATTATCTTGTATTTTTTTTTTTTTTTTTTTTTCTCTCTCTCTCTTTTACGAGCAAAATTGATAATGATTTGTTTTTGGAGGAGCATAGGGAGGTAATAAAAATAGCTGCCAATGTATTACAGACAATGAAGTGATATTTGTCCCCCAAATAATATTTACATACTCAATTCNAATTCTACAATTCTTTTTTAGATTCTACAAGTTATATTGATTTTTTTCTCTTCCGATGTAATATGAATTCTCCTTCAATGTAGTTCTTCAATTTGATATACATATATCATACACCTATTTTCATATCAGCTAAAGTGTTGTGTAGAACAAACACAGTGGCAGATTTTTTATAAACAAATAATTGAATTTCTGTGGCAATATTAAACTAGCTAATTGTATTTAAAAAATAAATTCCTATTTGTTCTTGTATCCTCTGCTATTGTGTTCAAAATCATCATAATAGATGCCTGTAATATACATAAGGTCATGCCAAGGCCGCTTTTATTATTCAATTATTATCCCGATGGTCAAACGTTTTTCCTTTGAAATTAGGAAGGTCAAAAATGACTATCGAGTCACGATATTCAAAACATACCTACATATGATAATAAAGGTAATTTTAAACCACATCTGTCATTGATCAATACTGAACAATTTTAAAAATTTCCAGATAATATCTCTTATTCTTATAATAAGGTCAAATAAATCAGACAGTTGATTCGGAATAATACTTACTTTTTACTTTCACGCATACAATGTACATATTGAGATATATTTTTTTAAATTTACTCATTTTGTAGTCCCTTGAGTCCAAAAAAGTGGTTTTTAAAATGTGTCTGGTTTGTTTTCGGTTTGTGTTCTGTATATTGTGTAGTGCAGATGCATAGAGCATAAACTACTGGGTCGAATTTGATTAAATTTGGCATTTATGTTCTGAAAAATAAGGTTAAATAAAGGTAAATCCCAAGATTAAGTAAAACTGAACTCTAAATTTGAGGGTGCTATCTCTGAAAAATAGTTCTGACGATTTTTATTAAAAAAAAATATATCTATTTTGTAGTCATTTTTCGAGAAAAAAAATATTGATGAAAATAAATTGCGATTTTTATCAAAAACAAAGTTTAAACAAACTCCTGCTAAGATGATTTTTGGTTTGTTTAAAATATGTCTAGTTCCTTGAATATTAGGGGTTTAGGTTTCATGAATTATAATTTGATTTAGAGTTTTAATGTTTTAATTGATTTAAGATTAGTTTATTGAATAAATAGAGAGACATTTGAGGGCGATAACTTTTTTTTATTGTTTTATGGAATTTATATTTTTAATAGTTTTGAATAAAATTGTCTTAGTTTCTTCTGCAATGGTTTTTCAGGTTTCAATTTTTTTAAAAAAAAGTTATGTGTATACATTTATAATAAAGTTGGTTTTGCTTAAAGAAATTTGTGGGGAGGAATAGTTGATTTAATATGCTTAAGTTGGAAAAGAAGTGTATAAAGATGTAAAGAGGGATGCAGGAAACAAAGCAAAAGTTGTACAGTAAAACAGAGGTTGGAATTAACAAGATGGTGCTAAAAAAGAAAATAAAAGAGTTTGACGACATATTCCAACTGATTATTTATAGAATATCTCTAGTCTACCCCTCCACTGGGCAAAGTGGTGACCCACAGGCCAATACTACATGCTCTGTCAGTCTATCTCTTACCTTCTTACACTCTCTTTTCTACTTACCCCTTCAATGGACCCCCATAGTCGGTTTATATTTAAACACCATAGTGTCTTTGCTATCGCCACATGTTCTCTGCTTACATTATACCGGTGTTCCTCGCTTCTACCACTCTATTTTATCTTATCGTTAATCTCATAGTGAACATTTGTGAAAATTTTCAAAATAAATCGATAACACCTTCTCCTGTCTTTTCCGTAACTCAGCCTATTAAAGTAATAACAATATATATATATTTTTATTATCTTTGTTATCAGTTTTGCGATAATATATTTCTGGGATTACAGCTTATTAAATATGTAGGTTTATTTTCACATTTTACTAGTTTTATACTAGTAACATTGTAATTAAAAAAAAAAATATATAGTTTTAGTTTTTTTAAAAAACTAATAAAATAAAATAGATAAGAAGAGCAAAATGTATTTGTATTTTGTGATATTTACTCACAGTGTAAAAATAAAAATCATTAGTGAAATGTTTTTCTACTAAAGTGGCAAAAAAATACTCCAAATGAAACATTTAGCTATATTGAGTTTATTTATTTATTTTTACCGCAAACTGATCAGTTTTATTTACTGCAGTAAAAAATTGATATTAATGATAAAGGACATTATATTGACCTAATGGTATATATAATGATGAAATAAGAATTAAAATGAATTAGGTTAAACTACTTCTGAATTTGTTTGATTTATTGAAAAATAATTCCTTCACACATTATTAAGAAGCTAATTGAATTGGATGTTTTGATAAGGCTTAAAAAAAGATTTATTCAGTAAATTTACATCGGAATATAGATTTGACGTTTTTTTAATAAATCAAAATTTTCATTACTAAATAAAAATGACCCACTTAAATGATAGCACCAAATCTCTGATTATGTTTTTTTTATGGTTATGTGACATTGTTTAAATGTGACAAAGGTGTTTGAAAAGTTTATTTAATTATTGACTAAAATGGGTAAATCTAGAGTTGTTTATTTGATAATACGGCTAATCTGCAGTTATCCATACAGTCGAGAATCGCTTGGCGGCACAATATCGCTTGATTTATACACTTAAGAGATTATATCCCTTTGTCACAAGAGTTCATTTTTAAGATTTAAACATTTAAAAGATTATATCTATATAATTAATACATTTTAGGTATTATATCCCTTTGTCTAAACAGTACATTTGATTGAGGGCCCCCCAATTTTCTAACCTCTTTTCTTAGGTGGCTGGTTAACTCCAGTTTTACCGATAATAGATTTTATTTTATTTACATTGAATGGAGGCTCAACCTACAAGCTGCTGGGGAAAGTTTGAAAATTAGATTTTTGACGTTTTTATGTGAAAAAGCAATTTGGAATTACATCTAAAAGAAATTATAAATTATACATTTTTTCTTGAATAGTCAACATTTGGTCTGGCTTCCTCTTGAGCAATTTTTAAAAAAATTGTACTTTTTAGGTACAGTGTACATTTTTAACAAAAAGTAATACTATAAATCTTTATTTAAAAACTAGCAGAGGATTTTATGATGAATAAAGTAACTTTTCTTCGAAAATTGAAGTGTTTTGGAATTAACATGATAGGCAATTCAGAATTAGCAGTATAGGCAACTCCAACCGTGGACATACTGTATAATTAATCTAAATTATCTTAAGCATCTAACGTAGAAAGAAACTATTCCTTAATTGCTACCTGTTAAAGTTGCATAAAAGTTAATATAATGGCCCAACTTAACAACATGCATTAGATGAACAAGAAGTGTATAATTTTTTATTTTCACCAGAATTATCAAAAATAAATTAATATTTATAGACATATATAATATAATTACTATAATAAAATTAGATTTATTTAAAAATTTTAAATTCCCGTAAAAAAAAAACACTAAAAACTGCGAGTTATAATCTTGCTAAAACTTTGTTGGAAATTTTATGCGTTACTTTGTTTTAGTGATAAATTTGATCCGGTTGCCGAATTTAATTCAAAAAGGTTTTATAAAATGAGTTTGTCCTGTGTGATATTTGTGCTTACATTGATCGGTTGTCGTGATGTGTGGCCATTATTTTTAGAGTAATTTTGTTCAATTTTATACTTACATAATCATGAATAATAGTTCTTAGTACTTATTAACACATATTATAAAGCTTGTTTTGTTATCTGTGTATTTTTATATATTTTTTTCTGTGTACTTAATATTTTGTCTTTAACAAATTAGTTTTCATTATTTTAAAATTTCTAAATGTTGAGGTTAGAAGTGGTGAAATGGGAGATATAGATTTAACTTATTAAAAGTCTCCAATTTATATGGGATTTTAATAAAATGCAATAACATTGATAATATGATCACATTGCAGGATATTTATTTGTTTATTAAATTTGTAACTTTCTCTTAAGAGGAAAGTGCTTTAACTACTAAATGAAACTCAAAGAAAGAGACCACTGTAAATTATAGTGGATTCACCTACAAGGGATCACCTGAAACTGTCAGAAACCATGATATGATTCTTTAAGAGAGCTGCCTTTTCCATGCCGTGCAGCACCCAGTAACGCCATATAATTGGTATAGTAAGAGTTTCCACCCAGTAATGGCATATATAATTGGTTGAGTAGCTGCTATCGTGAAGTGGCGATAACCTGTTTGAATATGTCAATATTACGGCACAAGCAGCTGATGGAACCACACTAACATTGTGTCATCTATTACATATATACTTGCATAAACCCTTTAACATACTTAGGCCCTCCTCTAGGCTGCTGCACCACAGAGTTAGTCAAAAGATAGTTAATGCTAATTGATGCAATCAGGTATTAATCATTAACAGAGAATAAAAATGATGAATCCTAGTGGTTCTTTAGTAATTTTAAGTCAGATCTTAATGTGTGTTGTTCTTGCAGTGTGGTCTCATTAACAGTGGCGCATTTATTATCAGTTAATTATCAAATTTATCACCTTTAAGTACACAGATAAATATATATAATTAAATTTATCTTATTGTGCTTAAAACAAATGTCTCTATTGTTGTTTGTTTCTTCACCATATTCTATTTGTTTTAATATAGTGCATAAGACATAACAGCACAATAATATTCAATCATCTCCAATAAAAGCAGCATTCCCTCTTTTTTCTTAAGAAAAGTCTACATTTGCAGCATTTTTTGCACAATTTCTATCACCATTGATATAATATTGCTTTTTTTCTCATTTGCTGTTGTATTTATTTCACATCATTGTACTTAATTTTGAAATACTTGCTGTATTTTATTAGCATTTTTAATAACTTCAATTTTAAAAGAAGAAAAGTGGAAATTTGTGGCTTTATTATTGTTGTTCTAGAAATCATTAAAAAAAAATCATAAATATATTTTTTCGCTTATTATTTTGCTAGCTAATTTGCTCACAGTTAAATATCGTTTGATCTGTGAGAAATTTGCATAATGCAATATAATTATATTGAAGATTTTCTAGCAAAAGTGTTTATATTTGGAATAATACCTCACTAATAATTATTTTAAATTTGCTTTTAATTTTTCCATAACTGGAGTAAACAAAATTTTGTTTGTTTGTAAATTGTTTACTGTCTAAGCTTTATTATAATCAAACTATAAAATTTATGTTTTATCGTAAAATGATTGTTTTTATATCTTTGCGCTGCTTTATAAAAAGTTAAAAAGCTTGAAAAGAATTAAAATTATTATACGATCTCACATGGTCTTAAAAGTCATAATTGTATATTTGTGGGTCTGAGGCAGAAACCACACAATGAAGACGTGAGTATATATAGCCTTTAAGTATATTATGTCTTATGCCATATCAATTATTGTTTTATTTTATGTCTTTTTTTTTGTTTTGTTTTATTGATTTTATGATCTGTGTAATTGGTTTAAGAAATATTTTTATAGTATGTTTTTTTACACAAAAATTAGATCCTGTGTTTTTCTCTAATGTGTGATTGGGACTCATCATAAAGGACGTGTAGATCGATAACCACACAAAAAATTAATTGTGTGAAAAAATTAGTGTGAAGAATTTGTGTGAAAATGTTGTTTGGTTATTGAACTCTCTTACGAAAATTTGACCAATTTTGGGGTTTTATACTTATAGACAAGCTTATTAAGATTTTTCAGTGTTATTTGTGTTCTTATGTTATTTACGGGCCTTGCAGCCTACAGGGTATACTGTTGGGGGTAGGTCAGAAGCTCCTGTTAGTCAAATTATTCAATCAAGAATTCTGGTTAATTGTGGCATTTAAGATTTTGAAAATGTTTGTTTTTGAAACCTTGAAACTAAGAGCAAACTAAGTTTGCTCTAGCAAAGCCATTCTTGCAGTGAACCTCATTCATTCTATTTTAAGATTGATTGTATCAATGAATTCCAACATCTTGTATATGAAAGAGAATCAAAAAGAACTGTGTACTTAGTATTTAGTATTTTATTGTTTACATACTAATTTCTCTAAACTTTTACCAAAGGCACAATTCATTCAGGTTTACCACACTATTAGTTCATTCAGGTTACCACACTGTGTTAATCAACTTGGTTATATACCTGAATTAAATTAATGGAACTAAGTCAGTTCTTTGCATTGAAGTTTTGTGTACTCCAAGAGAATTTAAAGAGCAAAAAAAAAAATTATATTGTGATAAAAATAACCATTACTCTTTAAAACAGGGTGTGTTTAAACTAGCTTCGATATTGTCATCAGTATAAAGTTTTTTTTAGCATCATACCTAGTGATGAACAACTAAAGGGGCTGAACTCTCAGGATTTTTCAATAATTTGGTCAATTTTGCTTTTTGAATTTTATTCACCAGGTGTCAGATACAAAATTGTTGGTTTCATTATGAAGTAAGAGAGATTCTTCTAGAGAGAGAACTTCTAATTAAAAGCCAGATATAATTAGGAGGTACTGTTTGTGTAAATATTTGAAAGATTGAATGAAGATAGACATATTAAGCTTGTTGGCTTGAACACACTTACATAATATGTTAGGTATGGGAGTGCCTATGGAGGTCATCTTTAAGGAAAATACAAACAATGACCTGTGTTATTACAATAATCCACTCAATATCATTTAGTTATTAATAAAGTTTTAGTCTTCATTCATAACTTTTGGTCTAAAACAAGACTAACGAATCTTTCTGATTAGGAATTCCTCATTTTTCCAATATGCTATTTTGTTTATAGATAGGGGACAACTTTTGTTATAATTAATATATGTGTATTTTTGTTTATACTATTTAAAAAAGTTTGTATTTGATTATTTGTAGGAAAGTTTGCAGCCTCGGATAGTACCGAAATCAGCAGTGCTCAACACCACTACATCTAGAAAAGAAACAGATTCAAGGGACACGAATGGACTCAACGGACTTAGAAATATTGGAAACACAGTCAGTATATTTAATTTATTAATCACGTTATCTTTGCCATAAGGTTTTAATACTAGTGCCATAAGGTTTTAATATAGTGTAGTTTATGAAATTAAAAAAAAAGAGGTAAATTAAAATGCAACATTTTCAAAGTAATCTAGAAAGGGGTGAGGAAAAATCATGCAAAAGGCGTGACAATGACTATCTTCCTTTTTTTTCTTAATTTCTTTAATTTCACTTGTTTTAACTCTATTAGTTTGATATTATAACTTGACTTGGTGTATTCTACAGCTGGGTTGTTAAGATAAACTGATTTAAGAGCTTGAGTTTACCCAAGCTCTTTAATTGTACATGTGTGCATGAACTCCCCTGGATAAGAGCCTCAACTGTGTTTTTCTCCAATCTGTGATAGAGATTTTTAAAGCAGCCTTATTTAGATAACCTAGAGGTTACTGGATTGACTTTTAAAATACAAGTGTATTTTAAAAGTTAAATTACTTGTATTTTCAAAGTCAATCCAGTAAGCTATGGATTATCTGAAGAAGGCTGCTTTAGAACCGGTCAATTGTTTATTGCAATTTTTGCATTCTCAGGAGTAAGTATTGTGATGGTCCGAAAATTTGATTTTAAGATTTTGATGGATTTATACGTTTTGAGGTTCCCTTGAGTCCAAAAAAGTTGTTTTTAAAACATGTCTGTCTGTCTCTGCAGACGCCTGGAGCATATACTGCTGGGCCAGTTTTGACAACGTTTGGCATGCATTTTCAGAAAAATCATACCCCAAGGCCAAATTAAGAAATGAATTTCAGCTCCAAATTTGGGGGTGCTGCACTCCAAAAACTCTGAAAAAAAATTATTTCTCGAAAATGGTTTTGAAATTTTGATTAAATAATTCTTAAATGTTGCCTATTTAAATACAAATGTTACGGTTTTAGCCGTATTTTTTTTCTTCCCATGAAATAAATCTAAACGCGGACGGAGAGAGGCCGGGTTTGATTCCCCTAGGAGAAGTTATTTTTAATACATTTTTATTAAATGTTCAATAATAACTAAATGTACCTACGAAAACATGAAAAGTAATAAATGGAAAACACTGGGTTAAGTAATTATGAACTTGTATATGAGAAAGTTTGTCTGAGTTGTCTCGGACCAATTTTTTGTGTGAAGACGTTATTTGGTTATAGAATAACACCTCTTCCCCTCGTATGTCTTTTAGTCTTTTGTGGTATCAGTACCTACAGCCCATCAAGACATTTTCACCATCTAGCTAAAGACCCAGAACTTTATGTGTTCTAATAGAAGCTTAAAGAACTATATTATTTATTCTACACTATTACACCATTGGTGTAATAGTGGTGATGACACCATTGGGGACCATGATATTTCTAATTTTAGGAATTAAAGGAACAAAAGAAAAAAAAAAAAAGTTTAACACTTTAGAATTTTAATAGAACTGTTTGTAATTTGACGATTTCTTTTGTGTGCAGTGTTTCCTCAATTCAGTGGTACAGTGCCTGAGCAATACTCGACTACTTAAAGATTATTTAATTAACAAGGAATACCTTCCAGATGTCAGTAACTCAGATTCACGGGGTGCTCTCATTAAGTGTAAGTATTTTAATCACTCTTTGATTTCTTTTCTTAATTTGGTCTTTGGTTCTTTTCTTAGTCTGGTTTAATTTGCTTATAAAGACTGTTAACTATTAAAGTGCTGTTGCAAGCAGTTTTATTTAGCATCTAAAGATTTGAATTATTTGGCTTTTAAAATGCTTTAAAATAATTATGGACCTTCTGAAAAAGGTCTCATCTGATATTGATTGTGAGAATCCTGAGTTCACAAATTGTCAATATCACTGTGAAAAGGAGTTGTATTCATTCTTGTCTTCACCAAACAACTGTAAGCTCATAAATTATCTTTATTACTTATAAAAGATAATTTATGAGCCTACAGCATGTTATTACTAATAACATGAGCATCTCCTTTAGAATTTTGTTTTTAATGTACAATTTCAAGTCAAGGAACACTACTAATCATGTTAGCAATAGCATTTTGAAATCATATTCTGTCTTGATTCATCTAGCTTGTCATTCTAACTTTTTATCTATTTATTAAATATTTATTATTTGCTATTCATTTTCTTTGCTAATTGCTTCCTTCCATTAATAATTTTTTTATTATTATTAAAACAAACAACTTTTTAATTCTGATTTTAGTGAAAAATAAACAGTATTATTCATGCTTTGCCATTATTTAATGAAGGGGTAGTTATAAATTATTTATTGCAGATTATAAGTTGACCAATAATAGTAGTTAACTGTGGTTTATTTTTCAATGTAATATAATCTGTTTATTACATTCTTTTGTTTAACTAATTTACAAAAACGAGTTAAAAGTGGTCGATTGTGTATTCAGTGGGTCAATTTTATATGATTGATATTGTTAATATATTTGCAGGTACGGAGGAAAGCCTGACAACCAGTAAATATACACTGTACATGTCATTTAACCCACTTTGCTTGATTTTTTTTTATATGTATTCGTGTGAACATGTCGTCATTATTATCACACAGTGTACAAATATGTTATTTTGACTTGAACATTTTTGAAATTATTTAAGGATGGCTTGGATTGGCTGCACCAGCTGTGCAGTAGGGACAATTTTGATGTGCAGCCAATCTAAGCTGTCTTAAGACTTCTAGAGATGAGCTATCAACAGATGTTCCTAGAGCAGGTGTAGCCTTGATGGTGTTTGAACTACATGCTTTTGAAAATTAGTAAGTTTTTAACTTACTGGACAATTGGAACGATATCCAAATAATAATTGTATTATAACATATTTAAAAAGTCTCTTGTCCTAAGTAGCTTTGTAACGGAATGAAGTTTTGTAGAACTATCTAATACGTGAACTACAAGATTGTAAATTAAATAATTTTATTCTCTATTAATTTCAAGACTCTCATATACAAGTCACGGAGGATACATTTTTGATTCTACATCAGTATTTCAAGTAAAGATAGTTTATTATTTCTTAATATCAGCAATGCAATACTGTGTTTTGCACACCTGAAAAAGGTTCACAATTTGTGTTAGTCAGATACACCAAGGGATGTGCCACGCAAGTATGACACATCCCTTGATGTCTCTCACTTACACAAATGGTGTACTTTTTACTAGTTACTAGTACTGTTGATTTTTAAGATATTATTTCTTAAAGGGATTGGGTAAAATCCCTGGAGCAGGACCTTCCTTCTTTTAATGCAAAAAAGGTTTAAAAAAATGGCAAGTTTTTCTATTTTTTCATTTGAATGTTGACCCTAAATATTTGGTTACTTTTAAACTTATAACTTTAACTTAAGGCCCGTTTACACTTTGATTAGTGCGAGTGCAAGTGTTTAGTGCGAGTGTTTAGTAAATTTTGTAAGTGTTAAGTGTGAGAGTTTAGGATTTCATTTTATTTTGAGAAAAATGTTATATTTTATTGAACATTTATTTTTTTATTAATTTTTTTGTGGGAGGGGTATTGTTTCGTTGATTTTTGACTCATTGTGACAGTTTTTTGACCAATCAATTAAACATTTTTACTTTTAAATTGTATAATTACAAAATAAAAAAAACCTGACATCTAGGTTGAAGTGGGGAGGCCTTCTCACAGATCCACCAAACAGTGCAAGTCTACTAAAAAGTTAACAGTTCACTCACAAATTACTAAACACTTACACTAAACACATGGTCTCCAAACGGATTTAGTGATTTTACTAAACACTTGCACTAATCAGAGTGTAATTTTAATTTTTTTTTTTGGTTATGTTCAAGTTGAGTAACATATTTGTATTCTTTGTATTATTATACTTGCTGTCTAAATGTTGTTCAAATATGTTTATGTTGTATGAGATCTGGTAATTATTTTAGCTATATTTACTACTTTTGATTTTTTTTTTATTGATATTTAATGTTTTTAAACAAATTAATTATAGATTTCACTACTCATTTACTTGTCTCTGCATAAATAAGTTGATTGTTTTGTGTAACTTACCTATACTGAATAAAACTCGAGAGTTAACTCAATTAGTTTGTTTTCAATATCAAATAACAATGAGCAAAACCAGCTTTTAGTCATCTAAGAAGGCTGCTTCATGTGTGGTCATCAAGTTTAGTTATTTTTTTTAGGGGGGGGGGGGCAACTTTGAAGTTGCCTCTCCTTATAGATGTTTACTTTAGGGTGTTCATAAAATAACTTTGACGGTATTGAAATGAAAAACTGAAGAGAAATTAAAGTGGACTTAAGTTTTCAACTATGTACAAGCAAATATCTTAAAAAATTAATCTATAGAGTTTGTTGGACTTGACATCTTATTTTAGTTGAATTATTAAATTAATATGTAATATTAAATGTGGTTGTGACATTAATTAAAAATTGTTAATTGTAATTATTATTTTGTTTTACACGTTGCGTTTCATTTGTTAGAAGTTTTTTTAATTACTTATTCTAATTTATTTGTTAATTGTTTATATTTAAATTTGATTGAATAATTGTTTAAAAAAAATACTTTCTCTTACGGAGATAAGATAATTGCTCATTATCAAACTCTTTTAATTTAACTTAGTGCGTAGGTTTTGGCGGGTAGACTCGTTATAAACAGCACTAAGTCTGACGTTTCGGACTTCAAATCCTTCATGACGCAGATTTCACTGGAAACCCAAGCTGTCTTTTAATTTAAGTTCTGACATTTTAATTAATATTTGTGATTTGTTCTCTATTCAAATTATTTCTTGCTTCTTGATAAAGCTATTAATGTTAATGAATTGTGGTTGTTATTACAGAAATAAAGATTGACAGGATGACCTTAAAAGAAAGGGTTGAAATGTCTCTATTCACTTGATTAAATTTGTATTCTTTGTACCTAATGAGGGGCCTGTCTTACTTATTAATTTAATAATACAAACTAATCTTGGAGTAATCTTTTAATCTGAGTTTTATTCAAAATATGTGTATTGTCAAAGATTTGTAATTGTGTCATTTTAATATTAATTTATCTATGTTGTTTTAATTATATACTGTGTTATCAAATTAGATAAATTATTAGTTATGGTTTTTATACATTGAGTGTTTTTATTGTACTAAATATGCCAATGTTCAGTGTAAGACAAGTATTAACCTAAATGTAATTGCATGTTTATTAAAAAGATCTAATTTGAAGTATGAAATTATTTAAAATTCTTAATTAATGAATTCAATTTAATTTAGGGAACCAATAAAAAATTAAACGATTAAACAAAAAGTAATGATTCCAGTCCATAAAATCAAAGTTTTTATTATAAATCCTTTATATTAGTGCATTTTGGTTCTGTGAGTTATTGACAAGTTGTTTGTTTTTGAAATCACACATAAAAAAATTGCGTAGCAATTATGGTTATTAAGTTTTTTAGTAATGTGTTACTCAGTGTGTGCTTTAGTATAGGTGACTGTAAAATGTAATAAAATGTTTTTACATTCGTAGTGAGCCAACGTGCAGATTTTCATCGCAATGACTGGAAGAGAGTTTATTAGCACTCCTAAGATTTTGACGGCGGATGCATGCCACTGACATACAAACAATATTGAAGTAAATATAAAGGATTCAAAAACAGTACGTTATTTTCCAATACTAAGGTGGTAGATACTATGTACAGGACAGGATTATGTGAAGGATCATTTGGGGCGATAAGATGAGAAAAACGTAAGGAAAGAAACAGACTAGAAGATGCAGTGAAGGTTGTGATGGAACGAAATGAAACTGGGCAGGACCCATCTTTAGATGCACAAATGAAAAATGAACAAAAATAATAATTGGATGGTACCTGAGGACACAAGGATATAATGATGGGATGAAGATAAAAGTGAGGTTTGTGGCAAAATATGGCTGCTTATCATTGGACATGTGCGGCTTGTGGAAATCATGGTACAATGTGGCTGCTGATAGAAAATATTAGCATAACATGAAGAAAGTTTATATCAAGATTTTACAAACATTAACTAATTTATATCTATTTGGCTATGTAACTTAAGAGCCTGTAAAAGTCAAGTTGCAATATACTGTTATCATGGTTGTTTTACCACTTCACAAGTACTGACCTCAAAAAAAACGGTATTTAAGATAATTACAAATACTTTAAGATACCGAAGACTGGTTTGTTGTAAAATAAACGCAAAACACTGTCTTAAGAATATTATCTTAAAAGATGTTTACCAAGTCTGATCTGATAATTTTTCTGTAAAAAACAAATTTGCTTATTGCTAGTGCTAAAGGTTTGATAATTATTGTATGCCATAAAAATGTGCTTTGCTTGCTTCTTAAAGCCATTTATGTGTAACAATTTAAAATACAACGTATAATTATGAGGTTTAGAAGTTTTAATATATAATATTGAGAGATTAGGAATTAAAATGTGATGCAAATGATAATTATAACCAATGTTGTAAATGTATAAATATTTTTTTATCTCCAGTAAGGAGAAAAAGTTATGATTTAAGATAAGTTTAGAGGGACTGAAGTCTTTTCTTCCCTGCACTCAAAAAGTAGGGCGAAAAAGTAATGGTTGCCAACTTAATTATTTTATAAATAGGAGAAAATGAATGGCCAAATTTAATAAAGTTGTTGCAATCAGGTTGGGGATACTGCTTTTTTGACCTTCTTTATCATTGTTTATAACCTGCATCTAAATAACCTTCTATTTGAATTTAAATCCAATTCTTATTTGTTTTAATATAAGAATATTGAATCTCTTATATCTGCTATTAAAAGTGCTATTAATTATTGTTGGAATAGACGAAAATGTGTATTTTCTCCCTACTGGAGATAAAATATTGTATGTACCTCGTGCTTAAAGTGCCATTATTCCCCTCACGTTAATTATTTCCCTCGGCTGCGCCACAGGAACTAATTAGCATTATTCCCTTGGCTACTCCTTGGGAATTAAAAACTCTAATTCCCTCGACTTTGTCTTGGGATTTGGGGACCATGGTTCCTTCGGCTTCGCCTCAAGGACCAACTTTTTCGTTCTGAGAATAATGGCTTACTTTACTCCCTAGGTGCATAAATAATTATTTTGTAACTGCTTCAACTATGATTTCTTTTTGTTTATAGCATTTGCAGAGGTGATCCTAGAACTATGGGGAGGTGAAGGTCGCATTGTAAACACGTCAGCTTTCAAGTCTCAAGTACAGAAGTATGCACCCAGGTTTATGGGCTATAGCCAGCAGGATGCCCAGGAGTTCCTTAGATACCTGCTTCAGGGAATACACGATGATATCAACAGAGTTGTTACCAAACCAAGAAACCTGCCTCCAGTCAACGATGACCTACCGTGAGTATTATTTTTTTATAAGAATAAAGAATGGGGAAATAAGACATCAGTCTACTAGGTATAAGTAAAGATGTAACTATACTAAATTATCTTATTGTACTTTAGTGGAAAGTCATATTTATTTATTCCTAATCAACGGACTCGACTGCTCTTTTTACAGAGCATTAGAGCTCTTTTACCTTTTGGTTGTAACGGTAAACTTTTGACAAAAAAGAGTTTACCGTTACAACCAAAAGGTTACATTATAATTTTTTAAATGGTTTTTCAAAAATTACATGTGGTATGGGCAATAATGCTGACCTATTAATATTTATATCCTAAAAAGACTATATTTGTATGGTGCTTAGGGTATAGTTAGTTATATTCTTATTTATTATCTATCTTAAGTGTTGCCATGCCTACCTACTTAAGTTATTAGTATGACAATGTTTAGTTTTATTAAGAAAATTATTTATATTTTGTTAAGGAATTTATTTATTAAAAGAACATATTATTGACTTAATCAGTTTATTGGGACTATTAATTTAGAATAAAACAGGAGTTTGTTTTGATTGAGTGGACTTAGTCTAAATTGTCAGGTCTGCTGGATCATGTGTACCTTGCTTTATCAGTTTAGCTGAGAGGTTTAAGATACTTTTTCGTGAAACCAAAGTAAAAAGTTAACTGTGTTAATTTCCAATTCACAATATCAAGTGTTTTGATATATACTATAGTTAAAAATTAAAAAAATATGTTTGACAAATTAATACTGATTAAGTGACATTCCACTCTAATTTATTATAATCAGTTAAATAGAAATAACCTTTCTGCTTATGATAATTTGTTAAAATCAGTGTGTATTATTTATTTATTTTTATTCTTAAATAAACTGAGAACTGATGGCCAGCTAAAACAGATTGTTTGTCTATTACATTTTACTATAAATTTATCAATTGTGTTCTTTGTTTTCTTATTCACTGATAACTATGGGCAACAAACATGTTTGAAACTACTCTAATATAATCGGAAAGTGTGAAGTATCTAAAATTAAGTTAAAAGTTACTTAACTAGAAACAGTGCCACCCTGGTGAAACAACCGATTTTTTGGTAGTTTGTCTTTTCACAAAAATATGAGTGTTGCTATATTGGCGCAGGATACTTAAGTAGAAGGAGAAAAAGTGCGAGAAATAAAAATGGTTTAATTTTTTGGAACTTATAAATCATTAAAAGTATGGAAATATTAAAAACACTATGTCGGATTTTTGGATGTACAATCATAAATTCACAATTTTTGATAAGAGTAGGTGAATTTACATCTTGTCCTCAAAGTTTTAATGACAGACTTTTTGATGTATTTGTGATTTGTCTAATGCTGTGTAATATTTTACAGGGATAGTGAGAAGGCTGTGGAGAGCTGGAGACAGTACCTGAGATATGATGACAGTCGGATTGTTGATCTTTTTGTCGGTCAGCTCAAATCAACTCTTCGCTGTACTGTGTGTGGCCACTGTTCCACGNCTTTTTTCTTATTTTGTTAGGTGTTTTATAAAATTATTTTTTTTCCATTCTTTTCTTAATTCAAACTTTTTAGTGTTTAAACTGAAAACAAATTCTATTAAAATTTAATGAAGAATCTTTAAATATTTTTATTTTTACTTTTAATTATGAATTCAAGATTCAAGGATTAAAAAGATTAAACAAAATCTCTGACAAGTTTTTTTTAAGTTTTGGTTATTTTACTTACGTGTTTCTCTTAGTTAATATTTAATTTAAACAAACTTTTTATTTGAAAAATAATCTCTATAGGTAGCAAAAGATTTCATTAAAAAAAAAATCAATATTTGAAAAAATATCTGATTTAACCTTTTTTCTTATTTTGTTAGGTGTTTTATGCGAGAAATAAAAATGGTTTAGTTTTTTGGAACTTATAAATCATTAAAAGTATGGAAATATTAAAAACACTATGTCGGATTTTTGGATGTACAATCATAAATTCACAATTTTTGATAAGAGTAGGTGAATTTACATCTTGTCCTCAAAGTTTTAATGACAGACTTTTTGATGTATTTGTGATTTGTCTAATGCTGTGTAATATTTTACAGGGATAGTGAGAAGGCTGTGGAGAGCTGGAGACAGTACCTGAGGTTAAATAGAAATAACCTTTCTGCTTATGATAATTTGTTAAAATCAGTGTGTATTATTTATTTATTTTTATTCTTAAATAAACTGAGAACTGATGGCCAGCTAAAACAGATTGTTTGTCTATTACATTTTACTATAAATTTATCAATTGTGTTCTTTGTTTTCTTATTCACTGATAACTATGGGCAACAAACATGTTTGAAACTACTCTAATATAATCGGAAAGTGTGAAGTATCTAAAATTAAGTTAAAAGTTACTTAACTAGAAACAGTGCCACCCTGGTGAAACAACCGATTTTTTGGTAGTTTGTCTTTTCACAAAAATATGAGTGTTGCTATATTGGCGCAGGATACTTAAGTAGAAGGAGAAAAAGTGCGAGAAATAAAAATGGTTTAATTTTTTGGAACTTATAAATCATTAAAAGTATGGAAATATTAAAAACACTATGTCGGATTTTTGGATGTACAATCATAAATTCACAATTTTTGATAAGAGTAGGTGAATTTACATCTTGTCCTCAAAGTTTTAATGACAGACTTTTTGATGTATTTGTGATTTGTCTAATGCTGTGTAATATTTTACAGGGATAGTGAGAAGGCTGTGGAGAGCTGGAGACAGTACCTGAGATATGATGACAGTCGGATTGTTGATCTTTTTGTCGGTCAGCTCAAATCAACTCTTCGCTGTACTGTGTGTGGCCACTGTTCCACGACTTTTGAAGTGTTCTGGGATCTATCACTTCCACTACCTTCCAGAACAGGAACTCTCAGGCTTTCACAGTGCCTTGAGCACTTCACCAAGGAAGAAGTCCTAGATGGAGATGAAATGCCTGTAAGTTACTCCGTCTGAAAAAAATAATTCAGAGAACATTATTATAACATCTTTAAGTTTTTCAATTAATAAATATTATAGTATAATTCATTAAAAAATTGAAATTGTTATTATATTTGTTTCAGACTTGTTGCAAGTGCAAGACTAGGAGAAAGTGTACTAAAAGTTTTTCAATCTACAAGTTCCCAAAAATATTGGTGCTTCGTATCCTTTTCACTTCACACTTTGTATTATTTTTTTATTTTTAAGACTCCTCTACGGAGTATAAGGAGTTAATCATTTTCATAGAAAATAAATCTGTAAAGAGCGAGAAAAAGGTTGAGTTTCTTTAAAGTTAAGTAAGATTTTCATAATTTGTTCATCTTTTTACCCAAGAATTTGGTTACAATTAACATAAGTATTGAATACAGTACAAATGGGTCTCCAAAAGAGCTTCTTCAGTAATTATTACTTCTGGCTGGTCAGTTAATGCCATCTTTTTCCTATACAGAGGCTATTATTCTCATGCTCATTCAACATTTATTTTAACTGCCTTGATGGAGGACATAAAATGGCTTAGAACTATGCAAGGGCTAGGGGAAAAAATGAAAAACCAACAAAAATTGAAATAACGAAAAAATTTAGGAGAGTGTAACAGATTTATAGAACTACAAAAAATAAGTTTGTGTAGGTAACAACTGTTTCATTAAAGCATCTTCTTTTTTTGTTGAAAAAGTTACAACTTACTCAAATTGTTTAAATTCTTTGTCAGTACTTTTTTTTAGATTGTTACTCCCCCTTTTATTTAGAATATAAATGACAGACTAAATAACTTCAATTTTTAAGGTTTTGGTAGTATTCATACTACGGAAATTTTAAATTTTAATTTACATGAAATTATAATTATTATTAACACTGGGAGACAGACAGAGAAAAATAAAATCCTAAAAAAATCTAGCGCCGGGACTTGAACCACGGGCCTCTACATTTCCAGTGTAGCACTCTACCAACTTCCGTCTGAAAAAAAAATTCAGAGAACATTATTATAACATCTTTAAGTTTTTCAATTAATAAATATTATAGTA
>KZ651549.1:416515-429848 GCA_001010745.2 Gerris buenoi
CCGAGAGTGGACGCTAGACCACCCCCACTCCTACCCACTCCGGTCTAGCTAGTTGCGCTCTCGGTGTTTGTTTTCCTCGTGTAGACAAGACACCTGTCATGTCAATTTGCTCTCGCACTCGGTCTAGGCTAGTTTCAGCTAGGTGAAACCTTTTCTAGAGCAAGCATGATCAATACCTCAGCCGGGCAACGCGTGTGGACGACGGAGGAGACGTAGATTATTAGACAAACGGGACACCCTGTAGACAGTTCGGATACTGGTCTAGGAACTTTATTCAAGGTCACACTCCGAGAGCACTCTCGGACACCAGTCTAGCCAAATTTTGGCTCTCCGTGTAGACAGATCGGACACCGCTCTCGCTAGACTCTCTCTCTCTCTAAGTGTCGCCGTGTATTCCGGCCTTAAAAACTTTATGAGCAATACCAGGAACTAAAATGAAAAATCATAAATTTGAAACCAGTCAAAATGAAGATTGTAAATATGGATCACGTCAAAACAACTAAAATATCTTGCAGATTTTTTTTTGAACTAACTTTCCATGCAGCAAAATTTGCTGAAAACGAATTAAATTCTGCTGAAATATGGCTAAAAGTATTAATATAATGCATTTTCATCGAATCCTGAGCTATTCCACTCGAGAAGTTAGTTAAAAATCTATTGCTAGATTTGTACTGGACCCACAAACAAACAAACAAGAAAGCTAATAAAAACGTAGTAAAAATCAGATAAAGTTATAATGACAAATCACAATAATTAAGATTGTTCTAAATTAAAGAAAGAACTATTTTGTTGAAAAAGTAAGCTTTTTAATATTTGTATTAAGTAAAAAAAAGAAAATTGATTTAGTACACTAAATATACAAACCCTGAATGATTCTCTCCATTTGGCTTGGTTTCCAATTACCCTCTTTTTTAGCAATATGCACTTGAGTGCCTTTCAGTTCTTCAATTTCTTTTCTATTCTCTTCTTCAGGTTCCACTTCATCATCTGAAAGAGTGTATTTATTCTTTCTTCTTCCCTCCACGTCCTCTTTAGTGATAGAAAATATTCGACTCTCATAAGCCAACAAATTAGTATCTGCCAAACACAGTTTGCACTTAACCCTATAAACAAATAAAATTATTAGTTAGAGTTCACTGTGAGGAAAAGTTATAACAAATATAATGTAAAAAATCATCATAGTAAAAAAGATAACATAGTACACTTATATAGACATGAAAATTGGAAGAATGTAAGCTTTATAGCAACTGTTTAAGTAGGCCTGCTGAAAAGAAAGTTATTAAATTACAATCACAAAAAAGCTAAAAATACTGGGTGATTTTGTGTTGCTTCAAAGAGAACGATTACTGTCCGGTTTTGGACAGTGGCAAGAGCCCAAATACAGAGTCTGGGACATCGTTACCCGCTACGATAAACTTTGTTGTGTGGACACTCTTTTCGAAAACCGATGTTAAGCCTCCTTTTAAAGTTTTCAAGCCACCCATTACTTGCACAAATACCAGCAAGGCATTACAAATTGGTAAATGTGTCAGCTTCCTTTAACATATTTCACTATTCCTGAACCGTTCGATATACCGAGGTTTCGTTTGCAGAAATTCACTTTAGAGGAGATGTTCTGTACCTCAAAACTTCGTTATATAGACGTTTTGCTGTTTTGCTGGAGAAATTCATTATCCAGAGGGTGGCTGCCTTATATTGAGTCGTCTTCACTATATTGAGGTTTTGGCTGTACAACAGAAGGGAATGGCTAAAACTTCATTATAGCGAAGATTTCGTTTATCGATGTTTGACTGTATTGATTTATAAGTTATTTATTTTATTATTTAAAAATATATTCACACATAAAAATATGAAAGCTAATTTAAATTGTATAAATATGGTAGCGCAGAATCCAATAAATAGCATTTACTTAAGTAATCTGAAAATAATTGTACCTCTTAGTTTTTTCTTTGGGGTATATACCACCTATATGGCATTCAACAGCTTGCGTTGACATAGTTATGGCATCCATTTTATAAAGGTTTTCCAGTATTTTTATCATTTCCCTCCTGGCCTCATCTGTTTGAGCCAACCATAGTGCTAACTCTCCATAAAGAGTGTCTATACTCCTAATCCTGGAAATTTAAAAAAAAAAAAAAAAAATAGTATTCAATTCATATAAAGTTAATAATGTGGATCTGATAAGAAGCATTAAAACATGGTAAATATTTATCTCACTGTGAAATTAACATGAATGAATAATACTTCCTCATTAGTCAAACAAGAAAAAAAAAATTTATACATGTAGGTTATTGGAATATTGTAAAAATTTTGATTGATTTTTCAATATTCCTTCCCTCAATAAATCTATCAAATATTCTATAAAAATAAGTCTTTAATCATGTTTTTTATTTAATATAAATAAATTACTACATTTATGGGTAATAAAAAGCAGGGTTTTTTTTTTTTACCAAAATTAACCTTTTTCCAAAGTATCTAATTTTTACTTTTTCTTCAGCTGTTATTCTACTTTCACTACTTTGATTAATTCAAAAAATATAGAGATTAATTACTTATTAGAGTAACTGCATTTAATGGGGAATTTGGTTTGTTGATCAAGAACATTGATCCTGACCCTGCTCACCAGTTCCATTGGATCATCACAATCAGTGATTACTTCCTCCCACCAGTTGTTATAACCAAGTGGCCGTCCCATCCTCAATGTATCTACCTGAGTCCTCTGGTTTACTAGGTTTTTATAACTTGTAGCTATCTGAAAATGCAAACAGAATAGGGGTTAAAATCACTGATGATGAATGCAAGAGCATATTATAAAGAACACACCTAACATTAGGTGTGTACACACCTAAGATTTCTTATTAATTTTATAATTCTCTCTTCTTTTATAATTAAATAATTTCCTAATCTTATAAGAAGTTTTAAATTGATATTTTTTTAGTAATTTATAGTATTACAAAGTACTTACAAGGCGTTCATAATTTTGTATGTAGTTACGAGCCAGGTCCTCAGCTTCTTGGCCTAAGGTTTCATCTCGAAGTGTAGGGGGTACGCATTTAAACTCAGTAATAACCTCTGCTAAGTTATGAAGTGTATGCAATAGCTAAACAAACAAATATATTAAACAAATATACTAAATAAATTTAAAATATATATTGAATTCTTATAAATATATTACTTAGCAAAACAAAAATAGTAAGCAAAACATATGTAAAATGTAAGTTGAGTAGAAGAACCCCCTTTCCTGTTGACAAACAAATTATACCTTCAAAAATCCGAATATCTTTGTTTCTTCCCTGACAAAAGCCAAGATTGAGATTTATCTGAATACCTTAATGGGTTCTAAAATAACATTTTTATCAAGACTTTTAGAAAATTGTATACAAAAATCTATTTACCTGTAATTTGTCGACTTTAATAACATCCTTAGGGTACTGCGAAGGTAGCTGCAATACCTCTCTGTACAGGCTTACAGCTTCATTTATTTCTCCAAGCAGTAATTTGAGACCCGCTCTACCATTGTTAGCAGAAACCATGGTTCTTACACAGACGTCTACATCTTGCTTAGCATGGGAAACCATATCTGATAGCAGCTCCTCCATAGTCATGGTGTGCTTGTACTTCAAGAACATACCTCTTACTGCCTGTTAAAAAAAAAAAAAAAAAAAAAATACTGTTAAACAAATTATGTTTTCTTTCAAGCTTGATGGAATGATGAGCTTCAAAACAAGGGGAAATCCACCGTCTACCTGAGATGGCAGATCTTTACAACTTCGATAGGCCTACCATATAAATAAGAGAGTCTGTGGGTTTGTCATTTATTCAAATTTACAATTTCATTCCGTGCTTACCCCTCCCATACCCCAAGCAACACTGGGTAAGTTATCTCACTCTGTGTCATTTCTTTCAAACAAGGATAAAATAAACTAACTCAAACTCCAAGGCTTAACACCCCACGAGAGACTAGAGCTCATCAGACAGCACTAAACTATTGTAAAGGTGAGCGTCACAGGGTCAGTTTGTTTCAACGAGAATTATTAATTTATTATTGAATCTTTTATCAAATACCTACCCATTTACACCACTATCCTGGGAGCATGAAGTGAAAAGCTAACTTAGGCATGAAGAAAAGGAAAGGTTGGCATAATGATAAGAGTTGTAATGCCTTGCAGTTTTATGAAGTGACAGAGTATCCTACAAATTTTATCTACCTAGTATATTTTATTACTAAACAGTTTTGTATAAATGTTTACCTGAGGATGATTGCAAGCTTGACGTAAACTGAGAAGAGGGATCATCAACTTAGAAACAAACCCACGATCCAAACTTGATAGTGTTACATTTATATCGTCAAACCTGAAAGCAATAAAATAAATTTTTAGAAACACAGATCATAAAAGAAACAATAAACTTGGGCGCACATTGAGACGCAGGGTAGGATAGCAAAATTTTTTTCAACCACAGAAATACATGGAACCACTCAACATGGATCCACTCACAGGGCAGTATTACATCACATGTGGCCTGCCCAACGCTAGAGGAACTGGCTCTCAATTCACTCGTTCTTGTATATTACTGCAGTTAAAAGAACAGTAACCAATCTCTTTCTGTAAGACAAAGAAACTGAAATAAATAGATGTGCTACAAGGAGTAAGAGTTTTGGCATGATATTCATAACTTAGGGTGCGTTCGGAAACACTAACCAGGTCGACCGAGAAGTAACCGGTGTGTCCGGAAACACCAACCTAAACAACCGACCGCGTTCGTAAAGCTCCAGTCGTTTTAGCGGTCGACCGCTTCGACCGAACTCGAAATACGGTTAGTTCGGTGAGTAACCATAATGTTACCTTCTTTGGCGAAATGTCATCGTAAAAAATAAACAAAAACAAATAATTTAAAATGAGTTTTCTCTTTTTGCGTATGTTTGTTTTGCTAATCTTTAAAATTCTTTTTTTTTTTATTAGTTTCTATTGAAACATGAACCTTTATCGGCACTGTTTTACTTTGTTATTCACCTTTTTTATTTTGAAATTAAAATGAATTTTGTGACGAATAATAACAATATATATATATAAAGATGAAAGTCTGTGGGTGGGTATGTCCTTTATACAAATCTACAGTTTCATTCCGATCTCGATGAAAATTTGCACACTTGACCTTCAAAGCAAGGGGAAGGGCACTGTCTACATGGATTTTCGAAATTTAATTTTTGGTACCCAGGAGTACGGGGTACAAGTAATGGATACGGGGTCAAAGTAATAAATACCCTTCATGATGCATATNGGCATTAATAAAACTTTACAACTACTCCATGATGGATATATTTCACCTCCTTTGAGGCATCTTCAGGCCTTTCTTTATTTTTTCTGTTATATTATACACACATTTTTCCTTTTTATGTCATTATTTCAGTCATTCAAAATGTGCGTCTGCCTAAAAACGATTTCTACTTCAATGATGTACCTACTGTTCTCAATTTAAAGTTAAAATTCATTTAAAACATTATTAATTTTCTCTTAGAGAAAATACGTCTTGAATAAGTTTGTAATAAGACTGATAAGTTGTTATTTTAGACTATCTTAAATAGAACCTCTGGCCGAATTGAAGGAGCTTGTGTGACCGAGGATCGCTTGGTGGCTTAACTTTACTTGATTTATACATGCGAGATTACTAGATTACATATATCCCAAACATCCATTTATTAAACTGTTCATTTGCATATTTTATACATTTAAGAGATTATAAATGTATCATTTTTACACAGAAGAAGTTGATATTATCGATGTAAACAGTGCAGTGCAAGGTTTAAGGCGGAATATGCTGCTGAATGTTGTGTAGAGTTTTTAGTTAAAGGAAAAAGGAAAGGAATTACAGATATATTATACAGATTTAACCTAAAGGGATGCCGCTGCAAGAGTTTATTCACTTGAGGAATCGTCATAGATCACTTCTACCTCAAGCAAGGATCTTATAAATATAAAATATTAATTTTATAAATAAGATCCTCGACCTCACATCCCACCATACAAAAACGAATTTATATTTGTAACCTCTCTATGTTTATAACCTTTTCGGTCGACCGCAGTCTTGAACCGGAGTCGTTCGGAAACATCACACTAACCACGCCGCCATGACACTTACCACAACAAACCGCCGGTCGACCGAGAGAATGACCGGTTTGTGTTTCCGAACGCACCCTTAAATACTGCTCCCTGAGAAATATATACTATGTTTCTATGATGTTAAAATACAGGTTGAATACGGGTTGAATTCAGTTTTTGGAACCAAGTGTTCATGGAAACCTAGATTTAATGCGGATTAAATACGATACATATCTGGATCGAGTTATATGAAAACACCTAAACTCTATCCTGATATGTGCAGAGCGTGTGTCAAACTGTAGTCAAATCTGTCAAAATACGTAATTCATAACCAACATGCCACTTCCTTTCTACATAACCTCTCACATAGGTATCAAGCCCCGTTATTTCATAGAATATATTTATTTTCTACATCTAATAAAAAGAGACCTGTTAAGTTTATTTTTAAATTGCGATGCGCAGTCTAAATGAGTCCTGTCGTAGAAATGCCCTTCAACAGGTGAGAAGGTAAGCCAATGAGTGACCACAGTCTGTTCTGGTATACCAAGCATAGAGTAGACATGCTTCTTACGACTTCGCCACATTATATGGCTTATCATAATACACAGTAAGCCTTTCTCTTCTAATAACTGGTTCCATACTGACATATCACAGAATGGTTCCATCATGAAGAACTGCATCAACCCATACAGATCTACAACATAATATGAAAATATTGTTAAAAGTATGTAAAGAATAATTATTGAATAAAGTTTAAGTAATAAAAAATATTATTCAATATAAATTGAAGTTTGCATATAATGGAAACCTAGAGGATAAAATAGGCCTAAGGATTTTGGGTAAATACATAAATATGTATAGTCGTAGGTAATATAGTCTTTTGTTACAATGATTTCAAAGAAGAATACGTACTCCACATTACTGTGGTATTTTCAAGCAAAATTATACGTTAATTAGAAGGATCTTCAATCTTCATAGGCTTACAAGTGAGACAGGCGTTTGTAACATAGACAAGCCATTACGTATAGACAAGATAAAATTACGTCTATTAAACATCATTATCACCAATCTATGTTAAAGGAAAATTTACTCACCATTGTAAGATTTTTGTATAGGTGTACCAGTGATGGCCCACCGATGTGTGGCAGCTAGTTCTCTTGTCATTATACCAGGCTTTGTATTTGGACCTAGAACATCAAAATAACAATAATAAATTAATTATAAAATTAGTAAAGATTCTTATAATGCAAACTTTAATTTCCATAGTTACAGAAATATGGTTGGATTAAAACTAAATATTTATACACTTAAGTATTACAAGCTCTAATTTTGTTTGAAAATTATTTTATGTCATAAAATATGCGTTTAGTAAAACCATCAAGTGGTGCATGAAGCAGTTGAAGGTAGTTTTAATGGAATTCATTAATTTAACCTGGGAAGAACTTGGATCTTGAAAAGAGGAAAAAACCAATGTTTGATTTTACCTTCTACCATCTGAGCCTCATCTAAGCATATCCTCCACCAGTCTATAGCCTTGATTGGCGGAGGAAACGTATGGAACTTTTTCCCATATCGTAGCTTCCTGCCGGATTCCTCAACACAATAGTTAAGATCTGAGCTCAACACAGAGTATGTAGTTATGACAATGTCATTATCAGCTAGCTCTGCAGGTTGGATATAACTACCCCTCACACCGGTGTAATAGTGAACCTTCAGCTTGTCCCGCTTTACATGACGGTTTATCTAAAACAATCGCACAAAATTAAAATAATTATATATCATGAGGATCCAATCCTAATGTAAATTAGTTAAAACTAAGAGTTACCTACTAAAACAGCTCAACCAATACCAGGCCATCTGTTAGTTTTATTTAGCACACATACTGTTCTTAGGCCAGTTTGATTATATCTTCAAATGCACTACACTCTGCCCCCTAAACAAGCGTTAGTGCGATGACAGCACAATAAAAACGGTACTTCTTTAGATTATTACTCCTCTATGTTTTTTTAGTATATAAATGACTTTGAATACATAACTATTAAGACAAAGGGATGTCTAGTCCAATGTACTTTGAGACAAAGGAATATCGCATTTCTGTTTTTATAAGGGGAGTAACAGTCTAAAGAAGAACATTCTGTATACCTTCTTTATACTGTTACTCCCATCTGATTTTTTATAAGGGGAGTAACAACCTAAAGAAGTGCCAGAAAAACTAGCAAATGGAGTGGGGAGCCAATGAGAGCTTAAGATTTGCCCTCAGGATAACCATATAAGAAGGTGAATGTAGTGGCTTTATTTTTTCCCTCAGAGGTTAGTCAATCTGTGTGTCACTCGATTTCCCGTGCTGTTAACCCACTAACTCTTGTTTGGGACAGACTATATATTAAATTACAATAAGCCAGCCATATAGAAGAAAATGATATTACAATACTATAAAATAGTATATATGTATGTATATTTGTAGCATGTGTTTTGAGTTCAAGGTCACAAAAGAAAATTTAAGGTTTTGTATCGATACTGTTTTGGAGATTGTTTTTTAACTGAGAAATGCCCAGTAAGTAGGTCTAACCATGATAACCATATCTTATCATTACCACTTCACGACTTCACGGTCACTTTGATTCTTTTATATTTTCCAAAAGGCTTCCAAAATCTGATTTACTATAACCAGTCAGGGATTAATTTAATAATATTGAATAACTCCTCATGGAAATAATTACTATATTATGTATTACTATGTTTCCATGGGTTTTATCATACCTACTTGCCCAAGACTCAATTATGATTTTAATTTAATATCCGTTTCCATGCAACTTTTTCATAACAGTTTCAACATAAAGCCAAAAATTTGTTGTGACCTTGAACTTGAAGCGTTTTGAAATCGCTGTTACCATGGGGTTTTGAATGCCAAAACAATTTTCAAATGAGTTTTGAAAACACATGGAAACGTAGTAACTTTTGGTTTGAAAACCTAAGAAACAAAAACAGTTCTGTAACGCCATCGAAATGTAGTAATTAAAATGTGTTTAAATAAAATCTTTGAAATTTTTTCTTATCCTGCAATTTATCATATGGCAAATGTATAACAGTTTAACTTAAAAAATAAATTATTACCTCGTCTATCCACTGATGTACAATGGAATCTGGTGAAACGATAAATGTGGCTCTTGATTTAAATGGCTTCATTTTATGAAGACATTTAGGACAGTAGTAATGCCGAACTGAGTACTGTTCAAGTCCTACACAACTCTTATGTTGCGTAGTACGGCATCTTGCACACCGAATTTCTTCTGAGTGGACGTAACCAGTGCACGTGCACACTAACATTTTGTTAATATCACGATGGAGTCTTTGAGGAGGGTGTTTCACTTCTTGTAAAGCTAGATCGTACCACTTTTTTAAATGCTGGTAAAGAGAACCTTGACCTTTAGTACTGTTTTGAGGTTTGACTTCATCTCCGTCTTCTTTCTTTTTCCGTCTTTTCTTTACAGGTTCATTTTCCAATTCACTATCTAAACCTGCATAACTGATATTCGGACGTTTTCTAAGAAACTTCCCCTTGATCTCTTCAACGTGTTCAGTTTCTTGGGGTGTTTCATCGATTTCATTGAAGTTTTGTTTCTCTTTTACTGAAGTACTTTGCTGTGAGACGTCACAAGAATCTTCAGACTCTTCAAAGTCAAGAAAAACATCTGATTCCCCATTGTTACAGCAGTGAGGATCGTTACAAGGGTTGTTTAAAATAAGAGCTATAACTTCCACCGTTTTTCCAAGTCCCATTTCATCAGCTAAAATGCCACCTTTTGGAAAATTTATATTCATCCCTGAAATATACAAGTTAATTTTAATAATAATATATCATTAATTTATCTAATAGGTAAAACTTGTAACAAAACATTTATTTCTGGTTTTACAATATAAATTTTATAAGCTTCTAATAGGTTTACAGGACTATAATAAATGTTAGATGTAGAGGTAATTTGATTTTACTTGTTCATGTTTTGTGATATTTTTTGTATTTTTAAGAGAAATATTAATTCTCAAGTTAGAGATTCACATTTTTCCAGTAAAGAGTTAGAATCTGATATAATTAGAAGTATTGATTTGGTACAATAAGCATATCTCTTACTGAAACAGTGAGTCTAAATTTTAAAGTGCAGTGACATTCATTTGTATTAACAATGAAAGTTGAAGACAATTCTGATAAATAATTAAGCTTTAACTTTATCTCCACAATTATTATTATTACTTCACTAATACTAAAGATGAATAGAACAATGACTGAGTGTACAAATCCATATTGATCTTTTATAAATTTATCAATTAATAAAGTATAAAAATAAATCCTCTAGAGAATCTTTATTGGTATGAGTTCAAAATTGATTATAAATACCCAAACCAATAAAAACTGACATATTTTACAAATTGAAAGATTTCATACTTCCATATGGGTTAAGAAATATTAAGTTATAAGGAAATCAGCATTGTACCAATACATTAATAAGTCAGATAAAACAAAGATAGCTACAGTCCAATTCTGTTTTCATCCCACAAAACTGACAAATTCTCCACTGATATAATTCACTGATTACAATGTAGAATGGACAATGGAATTGTGGCTAGTCTGAAGGAGGCGATAATGTTGAGAATAGGCACTTCTTAAGAATGTTACTCCCCTAAGGAAGTAACAATCAAAAGAAGGTGTACGGAATGTTTTTCTTTAGACTGTTACTCCCAAACAGAAATGTGATATTCCTTTGTCCTAAATGACTTTCAATTGAGTGCTAATAACATCATTTGGAAACCGTTACTGTTTACGGCAGAAATGGATGGGGCAGGTAACAAAAGTTTATACCAACAAATTTAGTGTGGCAATATTTGAGATGTTTACATCATTAACTTGGATGTTAGTAATTAGATTGTCATCAGACAATATGATATCAAAATGCTTAAAAAGATACAAATGCACAGAAAAGTGAATGAAAGAATAAGAAATGAAGACCCATATTGTGCTACTTAGTCAATTTAATTCCTTTAGAACTAAAGTAGTTAATTCTTCATATTCCTAGTCACCAAGTTAAACAAAAGGATCATTCAGTAAGATAAAATAAAACTCCCAAAAAACAGAATATAACATCAAATGAAATATAAAACTTCGAAGAAAGTCTTTAGATCAAAAGCAGAAGATTCACTATCTCAACATTAGTTTTGTGAAGACAGAACCATTCCGCCAAACTAAAAGTTGAAATAAATCATTTATCGTAGATAAATAATTTCAACTTATTTCTATCTTAAAACTGATAGTTTAATTGTAAATAATATAAATTAGAGGTTGATAAAGCAAACCAAGATTGCTTGTGAAGTATATATATGTGAGGTGGATTCGATTTACCATTGAATTGTTGTGGGAGGTTTTCCTGATCTAACTGATATTCTTTGTACAACATCCATTTTACAGCGTCTATTTGATACTCTCTTAATTCTGGTATTAGACTAGAAGAATCCAAATCAGGTATGACGCTCTTGAAGTCTTGTGAATCGTGAAAACTTTTAATCAAATCGTAAAACTGGTCGATTTCAACTGCCGTCATTTTATTTAGAAAATTTCACAAATAATAAACTTCAATTTAGCACCGGAATTGATTGAATAACATTTTTTTGAACGGGAATTTATTAGAGAATAAAAAAGAAAAACAAAAACAAGGAAAATCTTAAGAAAAAGCAAACAAAAATTTTGAATTTACGGAAGCCGATATCGTCTTATCAGTGTAGCCATTTTGTATCAAATAATTGAAATTATATAAAACGAATTCTAAACATAGACTTGAAGTAAACTCGTCAACGTAGTAACGTAATCATAACTTGATTATTATTGTAATAACTAATAAGTAATAACTAATACAGAGTTAGTATTACTTTACAAGGGGCCGTGCCCCTCCCCCCCCCCCCTCTAGCTTTCAGGAAAAGATGAAAAATATATATTTCCGTAGTCAAGTCAGGTGTTTTGCTTTCATGAAACCATCCCCCCCCCCTCCTTTGTGGCGGTGCCCCTTCCCTGAAAAATTCATATGGGCGATGATGGGGCCAAATACATATGTATTTGAATTTGAAAATATCACCAGAAGAAAATTTTCTCGAAACATTACCTCGGAAGACTTTAATTTTGGAAATGTCGGATCCTTAGATCTGTTTGGTGCTGAAATAAACATAGAGAATAAGACTAAATGTAAATGATAAAATATGGGGCCAGTAGTATGGACCAGAGACTTGGACACTGTCATCTATTAAGTGCAACAAATGTAGGGTCTTCAAGAGATGAACAATAAGAAGGATTTATGTCCTTGTATTTGGAGACAACACCTGAAGAATAAAAAGGAACTGGGAGATAGAAGATGAGATTCCGGAGCACCAAGATATAGTGGTATTTATGAAAGCAGAAGGGTTGAATGACCAATAAGATGTGGTCAAAAGAGAAAGTGGGATATATTTGAAAAAAAAAAAAAAAAAAAAAAAAAAAAAAAAAAAAAAAAAAAAAAAAAAAAAAAAAAAAAAAAAAAACAGAATAAATGAAGAGTTGGAAGACCAAGAAGTAATGGAAATATGTATGTGGAAAAGGACGGATCCTAGGAACCCAAGGTCGGAAATAGATGGCACAAGGAAAATGTGGAAGGTATTGGTATTATTAACTTGAGGTCAAGGGCCACCCCTGCCGATAAATGACACAGATGAGGAAGTAATAGGGCTTTGTTTATCTGTATTTTACAGATAAAATTCATTTAATCAGTTATTTAGAAAATATATTGGTAGTGGTCAGAAAGAAGATCTTATGATTATGATCTTGGTTTTGGAAGTGTTTTTCGTCGGCAAGGGTGTTTTGGTGGCTCGTCAAAAGAATAATTTAATTTTATAGAAATTACAGGGGACCAAATTAAATTGAGTTAAATATATTTGTTAAGCTTTTCATTCAAAAGTGACTAGGGAGGATAAAATTATAAGTATTTCTAAAATCACTTTGTGGAAGCCACTTCCATTATTACTATATTGATTTAATCTTTGAAGTAAATCATGTGCAGGGACGATGACAAGCAACTTGTTATATTTATTTATTTATTTTTTATATATTTTTTAAAGTCATCAAAGTCAATAAGATGACACACATTATAAAAATATAGTTAGTTGATTCTTAGCATTCAAACTCTTTTATTAAACTAAAAAAAGTAGTTAGTTAGCCGTAA
>KZ651550.1:5827-24417 GCA_001010745.2 Gerris buenoi
AGACATGGCCGCTCTCCGCCGGTTTGTTTTTTTCAAACGCCTACTGCCAAGCTATGTCCCGCAGACGAACTTAGCCGACCACATATTCTTAAAAGGCGTTAAAAGATTGACTTGTATACAAAATTCTAGCTTGATGTTAGTCAGACACTTTTTTGCACGCTATCTCCTGGACTATTTATTTTCTGTTTATAATTATTATATTTTTAATATTCTAGATATAAAGTCATAGTAATTATAATAAGGCCATAAAAAATAAGGACTATTTTAACAGTATATAGTCTAACAATGCTCCACAGATAGAAAGCTTTTTTGGAAAGTTTAATGAAGTTGATTATCGGTTGACTTGGAAGCCGATAGGGCGCTGTGGCTGTGGAGGTGTCGGTGTACCACCTTCTTCATCAGGCTTGAAGCCATAGCTAGCTGAGTTATTGGTAGAATTCTCTCTTGAAGAACTTGATCTTGAGACTTTGGCTGGCTTTGTGGTTCCGTGACACTTCATGACAAATCTAACGTGTTCTTTAAAATCTTCTTTGAAAGATACCTAAGACAGAAACAGAAATTTTCATCGATTTAAATGAGTATGAATATAAATAGTCAGAAAACAGATTAATAATTGTATCTGTGATATTAAATTTAGTTAGTTTAAGTCGTCCTTTAAAATGAGCTCTAAGTTGTAACATGACAGAAGGATCTGAACCCCTTACATTCCTCTGCCACTGAAGGTGTCTTATGGGAAATTTTGAGACTCGCTAATTAAATAGATGAAGTGATACTGAATAGGTTTCAGCCAAATGTTTAAGTTTGAGGGAATCTGACAGAACCAGTACAACCTAATCTATTATAATGGCCTGAAGAATGTAAAAGCGTGTATATGTATTAAGAAAGTAAGTTAATTGCAAACACATGATTGGAAAATTCTTTCAATATTATTAATTTAATTGATAAAAAAGGAGTTAGATAAAATTCCGTCACCGTTCCGGTTAACAAACCGCTGGTCATCTCCACTACATTTCATGGAGTACCCTTGATAAGAGTATTAACTGCTCAAGCCAGGGTTCAGGATGCATTTTTGTCCTTATTTCTCTTCTTTCACTATTAAGTCCTTTTAATTCTTTCACTATCCGTAATTACGATTACGGAGAGAAGCCGGGTTCGATTCCGAGAAGAATGTATTTTTATGATAACTTTGGATTAATTGGCAGGAATATTTCCATTAACTCTAAGGCGGCTTTCTCACTGAAAAGACAGGGGGCAAGAATTTGCCCACTAAGGAGGTATCTGAGGCCGGGTCTCTTTGGTAGGAACAATATTTTGTTTTTTAACTATGAAATGGGTAGATATTAAGTGCCCTGTCTTTCGGTGTGAAAGTCACCTAAAAATATTTTAGTGCATGACAGGGAAGCCTATTTCACCAGTAAAACTATTAGAAGTACTTTGTGATAGTGCCTTTGAAGCGTTAATTTATACTTTCTCATATAAAGAGAAGGTATCGTGATGGTGCGAAAATTCGATGTTGAGATTTTGATGGATTTTAAGGTCCCCGAGTCCAAAAAAATTGTTTTTAATAAATGTCTGTTGCCTGTCGTCTGTCGTCTGGAGCCTAAACTACAGGGTAGATTTTGACGAAATTTGGCATACCTACATGCGTTATACCCCCAAGGAGAAATCGAGAAATGGATTTTTGCTCAAAATGTGGGGTGGTACTCCCCAAAAACTCCTAAAATTGTGAAATATTTATTACTCGTAAACGGTTCCGAACTAAACTGTAGTCCATTTAAATACGAATCTAATCATATAAGCCGCTTTTCCGGGAAAATCTAGTTCCTGAGAAAATATAGCTTTAAACGTGGAGAGAGGCCGGGTTCAATTCCCCGCCCAGGAGAAAATATTTTGATGATACATTTGGATAAAATGTTCTACAATAATAAAATGTTTCCACGAAAACAAATAAATGGAAAAGCTCTGGGGTAAGAAATGATGAACTCGTATTTGAGAAAGTTAGTCTGAGTTGTCTTGGACCGATTTTTTTTTTAATTGTTGAAAGACAGGGTAGGATTGGCTATAGGGAGTTTGGGAGTTTTCCCGGTGTGCCAGTCTGGTTAAGGCCAAAAATAGGCCGGTCCCTTGGCCAAATCAAGGCTTGAGGGCAGGTTTGATGGAGAAACTCTCGGGCAGAAATTTCTTCCCAGTTCAACCCTGTTGAAATATCTCGCCTTAATTTGGAAAAACAATATTTATTTACAATTTAGTAAGGAGTTTTAAACTTAAATTTAGAGTTAAAACAATTTATTTATTTTTTTATTTTTTTTTCCAATTGCAACACTTTACAAATAAAATATTTTTATGATAAATTTGGATTAAATGTTCTACAATAATAAAATGTTCCCACGAAAACAAATAAATGGAAAACTCTCTGGGGTAAGAGATGATGAACATTTCTTACATGGTAATGAAATAATATTGTTGATTAAAAACGTATTCTGCGAGTATAGCATATTAGAACTAAGACCTAGATATTGAATTAAGATGTCTATATTAACTTTCAAATTAAGTTTGGATATTATATTTAAACTAGACAATATTGGGGATAATAATGCATACAATTATTAATTAAATATTTTTATACAATGTATACTATACCAATCACTTTGCAACTAGAGTCAAATATAATTCTAATATGGTGTAAAAAAATGCTTAATTATTGTTTAAATAACTTCTATAATCAGCCTAACTGACAATCCCACACGACACGGATGTAAGTCTTATAATCGACCAGGTAGGAAATCGTATTATTTAGAGTTTAGCATTCAAGGTCTTCATATAATAAAAAGTAACTGGGACTTGTAAGGGTGTGGCCATTCCTGTCGCAGGTAGCAGGATAAGAAAGAAATGTTCCATTTGTCCATACTAAGAGATAGATAACTGCATGACCAAGACTTGCAACAAACAAGAGAATAAAGAAAACTAACGGGCATGTCTCTTCATTACGTAAAAGTCGTACCTAGATATACACATATTAGATATGTAGGAAGATAATATCCATCATTAAAATATTACTAGGATATAGAAATTCATTAACTCGTGTAATATGAAGGCGAATTTATTGAAATTCGTTATTCTAATTAATAAATTAATACTATGGAATTTAAAGTGCTTTAGAAACTTTTTTTATATATATTATAGAAGGGAAACAACAGAACTTTTTTTTATTATATTAATGAAGGGAGATAGAACTATTGTATCTGTTCTTATATCTNTATTTTTATTATTTTTTTTTAAACAATTTCTTTACGGCCCGATCAATGTTGGAAACATAGTCAAAAGTGATCTAAACGTAGATATATTTAAAAGTACTCATATATGATTTTAAAGCAATTTATATGACTTGACGAAAGTAACCTGAGGTATAAGCTTTGAGATCATTTTGATGAACGAAATTGTATCAAACATTTTTGTATCTCTCCGAATTAAAATAGCATAGACCAAATTCGGTTTCAGACATCAGGGGAAATCTTTGGTTTCTTTTCTGTTCCGTCAACATTTATAGGAGGTACCATATCCAAAAACCACTCGTCCGAATTGAATAATGAATCAGATGGTAGTTCATAATTAATAAGTACCTTATATAATTGGTCCCTCATCCATCTCATTCGTCATTCGCCCATTGTTTTCACTGACGCATGCATACAGACCTTTTTGGATTAATACCTATATCTTAAAAATCAATCTTCCAATTTTAAGAAACTTTGGACGGTTTGTCCAAAGTGGCTCTCAGATGGCTCCATATTAATGTCAACTGTCTGCATCGGGTCGGGTCCGACCACACTTAATACAACTACATTTTTAACGCTTCTAATTTTTCCCCAGTTGATTTCATAATTTATAGTCATATGGTCACTCATGCTAATGAAGGACTCTTGACTATCTATTTTATACAATTATTTAGGACTCTTGCGCATGGCTACTTTATACAATTATTACATCCGTAGTCACATAATATCTAGAATTAAAAAAATATATATTACCTTATTTTCGTTCATATTAATGTGACATAGAGCTTCACCAATAGCAACCACAATAGCGAAAACTAAACCAGCCACCATTACGACAAACACACCTCCTACGTTATCCAAATCCAGTTCTTTGGCCTCACTCGATGTTGTCTCCTTTAAAAAAATTATATAAAATAGTATTTCTTCCAACAACAAACAAGGATTATATCGACACATTAAAAGACAAGACATTTTACAGCCTTTGGCCTCTTACCTAGCTAAGATTTTCATTGAAATATCTTAGCAGCAATTTTTCTGCATTGTTTCAAAATCAAGACTAAGTAGGACGTATGTATAGGATGTAATAAATTGAACGAATAGAAAGAATTCCCCTTTTTCAAGAAAGTTCGCTCATTAATAACAGCCAATTATTAATTTAAACCAATCGAATTTAATGAGTATTTTCTTGGTCTTAAGTGTACCATAGTTTTTCTTTACTAAAAATAATGTTTACTAATATTGCTGATAGGAAATGTGCTTATTATTGCGACATTGTTACGTAAATGTCATACGTGGAGACGAAGGAAGAAAGTAATCTATTAAATTATTCAAACACAAAATAGGAATAAAACCAGGAATGTTACTATTTAAAAAAAAAAAATAAAAATTGTTAATCAAGTTATAAATTAAATTACCTGACAAGCTCCTCCACCTCGTTTTTCTTTCCACCACTTATTCTCCAATTGCTTTAGCTTTCCTTTTTCTTGAAGATTAACTACATTTGTAATCAGTGCATCTCTATAGCTAGAATCTAAAACAAATTCAAAACCATTTTAAGAAAAATTGATACACATGTGTTATGGATAAAGCGTAAATTAAGTCCTTTTCAGAGGATGAAGAAAATCTTAATTTGCCTTTTATACAATTTTTATTTTTTATTTATTTATTTATTATTATTATTATAATTTTTTTTACCTCCAGCGGGGAGAAAAAGTTAACTTTCCTCCCTAGTTTACAGGGAGGAAAGTAGCTCATTGCACCCGGTCGGGCTCAACAGGGAGTAATGAGAAAGGAGGGAATCATGAACTTTCATGATTCCCTCCTGTGTAGCCCAAGTAATAAAGCAAGTAAATAAGGTTGGTGCTGGTACACATTTCATTTATTAACTATTGTTTAATGCCTAAATCTATAATGTCATCTTCACACACATCGTTNATATCAATTTTTTAAAAATGAAAAATGATTTTTTAAATATAAAAATGTTTAGTTTTTTATCATAAAGTGCTTTAAAATTAAAATTTTATTTAATTTTTTTTCTCCCTTCTGGAGGTAAAATCTTGTACGTACCTTGGGAGTAAAAATCACTAGCACCCTCGCGATAATTAACTCCCTCGGCTCCACCTCGGGAGTTAACGTCATGGTTCCCTCGGCTTCGCCTCAGGAACCAACTTTATCGCTCAGGGTGCAATCACTTACTTTACTCCCTTGGTGCGTAAATAACTATTTTCTTGTATTATTATTGTCAGTATACTTTTTCTCATGACGATGCCGTATCCTTTGTTGTCGAGTAGTCCGTTTATCTGAGCGAGCTGGCACTGTCTCTCTATCTCGTACTGGATACTCGAAGACTCCATGAAGAAAGCATAGTTCGGATCTCTTAATACTCTCTGCACACCTTCGTCATTAGATTTAACCATCCAGTCTGGATTAGCACTCATTTTGCTGTACATCCTACGGTAAGTATCAATAAGTGATTCCTGAAATCCGAATTCAACCCAAGTTAAATAGTTAATATCATTTAAATCATTAAAAATTAATGTTTGTTTTAAAATGTTGGTCTTTAAATAGATATCTAGATTAAATTACTTAATTTTTTCTTTAAATACAAAATCAAGCCCGTTACCACGGGCTTAACAGCACTGTTATGCTATACAATCCAAAAACGGTAAAACAGCTATTGCAATCCATACAACAAAAGAAAAACCACCAGATAAACAAAGATAGTATTGAAATTATAGACAGTTAAAGAAATGATGTTGCTGAGGCTTGTTGTGAAATGTGAGGCTGCATATATTTCTAAATAAGTTACGAGGTGGAATTAATTAATGAGAATTATAATACCCAGTAAGAATTCTAGGAGGTTTTGGAGATGAAGACATTTCTTCTAATTTTATTGTGAATTGTAATTATTCTTTCTAAAGAATAATAATTTGCATTATTGAGCTGATCGAAGCGAAGCTCTTATACTACAGTTTGCATTTTTTCTGACGCATACTCCTCCTGAACCGATTTACACAAAATTTGGCACGGTCATAGTGACTAACCACAGGAAGGTATAAATCTGAAATGGTCCAAATCATTACACAGGGGTACGGGGTACAAAAGTTTCCTCCTGAACAGCTGAACTGACCCGCACAAAACTTGGCAGTGTCACATTGACCAACCACAGGAAGGTATAAATCTGAAATGGCCCAAATTGGTACACAGGGGTACGGGGTACAAAAGTTTCCTTCTGAACGATCGAATAATGCTCACTAAATTCGGCAGTGTCATAGAGACTAAACAGAGAAAGGAATCTAAAATGATCCAAATTGGTACACTATAAAATAGTATATGCTCTTCATGATGCATGTCGTTGGAAAGCCCTTTAAGAGTACATATGTTATATTCACTTTTGTCATATTTTCATTTAAAAGGGGGGTAAAATAGAAAAATAATGGAAATATTACTATTTTTTAATCTGATTTGCGGTTTATAAATGTAAATGTTTATGTTTAAGATTAAAATGCACGCTAAACTCAATATTGCAAGCAAACAACTGCATTGCTCACCTAGTTTATTTGAAATAGACATATAAGTGGCGGTCTCCTCTACCTTCAGTCTAGATCAAACTATTATTTAAATAATAAGTTGATGATTTGTGTTGGATATGGGAGCGTCTATGGAGGTCATCTTAAAGAAATAACACAAACTGTCTCTCCACGTGAAGTAAAATCTTTATTTGCAAAGCAGCTTTCAGCCTTTAAAAGGCCATCATCGGTGCCTAAGAACAAGCAAACATNTTTTTTTAATTGTATTTTATTTTATTTTGTTTTATTTATTTATTTAATTCATTTATTTATTATTCCGTAAGCGTGATCATGTTTTAAATTTTTAGAAGATAAATGTTGTGTAGTTTAGTCATGTAACTTATTTTAATTTTATCTGTTTTACTTGTTAGGTTTTTGTTTGGCTTGTTAATTGCTTGTATTGGTTAGCCTGCTTGTTTAGGTTTTAGTTTTAATTATTATGTAAGTTTTTACTTATTTCAAAATAATGTTTGCTTGTTCTTAGGCACCGATGATGGCCTTTTAAAGGCTGAAAGCTGCTTTGCAAATAAAGATTTTACCTCACGTGGAGAGACAGTTTGTGTTATTTCTTTTTGATGATTTGTATTATAAAAGGATATAGTTGTATTTTGAATCAACCTACTTTAAAAAATATCTCAGTTGATCCACCAGATTTTGCACCGTACCGAATGACGTTTTGGGCTTCAAGTTCCTTGACATCCTTGAAAGGGCTGACAGTAGGCTCAATGGTGAGGAAAGCGGCAAGATTAGCAGTGTAGGAACTCACCATGATCAATGTGAAGAACCACCATATGGCTGCTACCATTCTTGTACTTACAGAACTGAAAAATTTACACATTAAACTTCTGATTAATTCCGTTTCAATTTAACTGCAATTCTACCGAAAATATTTGAAATTGCAACAGAGACAAACGTCCGTCCAACAAAAATAACTTTACTGCCCAAATTCATACTTGATGCGTTATTACGTAGACTTTTGAGGTTGACCTCAAAATGATGTAAGGTCTTTAGGTTGTGACCGCTTCTTGATGTGTGTAGTTCCCGACGTTTCATACCCAGTATTGGGAGCATCTTCCGGAGTGTATTATTATTATGTTGTTTTAAGGATATAGATATAACAACTATAGGTTCCGTTTACACGGTCAAGGCTTTATACCACCAGGTGAAGAACGCATGTACGCTTACACGTAGTACAATATGGTTTGGTTGTATAATACGTCTCAACTCATATGGGCTGGTCTCTCAAACAAGACTCAGGTTTCAGATCAGGTTCAGACTCAGCAAACTTTTTTTTATAAAAAATCAAAGCGCAGTAGATAACCTTCTTGGTATGCTGGAGGATTTGGTTGAAAATATTGGCGCAGCATCATGTCAAAACATGTATGGGGAAACACCATGCATTCTCCCCGAAGATGTTCCCAATACTGCGTATGAAACGTTGAGACTTATGATCTATACCCTTATAGATGTGGTCACTATCGTAAAGACCTAGAAATTCATACTTGTTGTGGTTAATTATAGGCTTTGTTCAACTTAGTTACTTTAGGCGGAGAAGTGTCCTTCTAATAAAGTGCCTCTACTAATCATCTATAATCTATAAGATTTTATTTAACTATGGATTTCCAACTGAAATCTCCAGAGTAGCTTAAATAAAATACAGTCAAGGCATAATACCACTTCAATTTTACTATAGTAAGTAAAGAAAATTAATCAATAATTTATAGTTACATTGGAGCTATATCAGAACCCTGCTGCATAAGAGATCCCATAGTGAACCAAAAGGAGTTAGTCAACGTGAACTGATTCTCTAGGTTTTCAGGCTCTTCTATACATGGATATGGATTCCTCCACTCATAAGGACTTATTCTGAAAATAAATGCATTAAGGTTTGTATTAAAAAATAACATATCCAAATAGTTTCATTAAAAGTTGTGCTAATAATTTTAATCGTATTTGTGTCTGAGCTCAATTAAAACACATAGTAAGAAATTAAGTAGTATTAATATTATTATATTCTTTAATTTTTGGTAATCCTATTTTCCTTTGTTACTACATTTGTTAATAATTATTATAGGTATTAAACAACTTATGCATATGGTGATTAATTTGGATAAAAATCAGTTCATAAGTTTTCTTTCAGGGCGTGCACTTTGCTATGAAAAAAAGGTAGTTAATGTAATTTCAGATCTAAAAAGAATTACAACTTCAGGGTATAAATGCGTTTCTTCGTAAGGTTACACATCATTGAATATTAACTCAAAAAATTGATTTATTGATTTAAGATATAAAAAATTGTCATATTGAGGGAAATGAATAAAAATATTACATACCTGGCCATGAAGAACAGTAGTAAGGATACACCGAGGTAAGCTGACATCATATAAACCCAAACTTCAGGACTGAATGGAGATAAAAATGAAAATAGACTCGGTGGTTGCGTTGTGGGCCTCCGGTGAAGTATACTGATACCTTAGACATAGATAAATAGCACAACAAAATCTCTGTTAATTATTAAAATAATTTGATTTGGTGTTTTATAAAGACACACGAAGGGTAGTTTTTGTATGAGTAGTGCTGGAGTTACTTGATTAAGGATAAAGAATTTCTTTCATTTTGGGAAACATTATTTTTATATCTGAATTTTAGCTTTGTATCTGAAATCTTAAAGTCAGATTTCAACCTCTGTATCAACACTTTACGCTGATTTTGATTTATTTCTCTTTCGTATTCAGACGTTTTACTTGCACTCAAGATGACCACTAACGGTTGATAGCCGGATGTATAATAAAAAATTTCTTTAGTAAAAGTAATTCTAGAATAAATGAATATAATTTCAATATTCATTTCCTCCTGGATGGGATCCCATAATCCCATCTCCAGTCATGTCCTCCGTATGCTACACATTATTGACTTAACATTAGCGAGGTAAAAAAAGAGATATTAAAAATAACAGGGAAATACTACTTGCGGCGAAGTACTTTTTAGGATTTCATAGATGATTAAGCATACCCTTTATATAATTATGTTATTTATTTTTATTTTTTTTTTTTTTTCATCGAACGCAAGAGTTAGATATCAATTAATAATTCTAGTTGGGGCACCCTGTATATATATTTGTAACAAACTCATCAGCAGCTGTCATTTGATATCCCCTCGAAAATTTAAAAGAAAAAATTGAGTTTTTGCTCATTGCGCACGCGCATATTAATTTTTTATCTTCTCTATATTTTTGTATATGTGGGTCAAAAGGTTTCCCCAGTGTTTAAAATTTTAACTTTTTATCTTATACGGTTTGGAGATATCAACCAAAGTGCGACAAACAGACAGACACATCACCCTTGGCGTAAGGGTTTCGAGAAGGATTGACGAAACCTTATAAGACATTTTAAAAAAAGTAATAATAACATTATTTAGAATCTCGTTAAGTCCAATACAGATTATTTTTTTTAGAGTAGGTTTCTTACGCTCTGAATGGTTTAAGAGTAAATACCACAGTATATTGGGCGAACTGGTTGACATTGTTATATTTAAACAAAATAACTAACCTAAATTCATGAAGGGCATGGTGAAATCAATAACTTCCACTCTTTTCATCGTTATAGTAATATCTGCAATAGCTAAATCAGCTCTCTGAAAATCGAAACAATATAAAATAAAATAACCCACACATATAAAAAAAATAAATAGTGTAAATTGGTGCTATTCTGTTGGTTTAATTGACTAAAAAAAAAAGTTTTGTTTTTTTAAATTAGTATAATCCCTACAGACCACATACTAGAATAATTGAGTAAACGGGAAGTAAAATTTGGAACCATATGAATTTCAGTTAAATTCAATACTTACCCCCTCCATAACTTCTCCGATCATACCGTTCCATTTTGAGTTTTTATCAGAATCGTTAAGAGGGTTACCACTTGAACCATCTTCTTGTACCTGCACAATGAGAAAGGTATACAGTTTACTCACAAATACTCGTATTGGATAAAAATACATTATGTATGTTCAAAATATAATACATAAAAAGTAATAGACAAAATAATTAAAAAAAAAATGTATAACAAGTTTGACACAAAATGGTATGGAAAATTTATCACTTTCGACAAGTGTTATAATTTTTGTAATCTACTCTTGTAATCTACAATACCTTTGTACAGACCCTGATATGGATAGACAAGGAGTTGCTACAAAGATAAGAACGATTTGTTTTAATAAGAATCCTCGGTGCTATTTACGACAAAGGAGAATGGCGTATAAAGGACCAAAAGAGTTTATCTTACGATTGATACGAAATATAAACATTGTATCTCTGTTTAGATGAGTAGAAAGTCATTCTTTACGTACTTGTATTCATTACGCATGCGTGTCTTATAGTTCTGATGAATTCCTCTTCCTTACCACCCTAGGGCGGTAAAAAAGAAGAATTCTCCACCTTTACGCACGATAAGCGATTTTGTTTACATTTAACAAAACTAATTTGATGTTTGTTTAATAAAAGTAACTGTTTATATCGAGTTTTTTTTTGTGAAAATCAATGAGTGATTTAAGTGATTATGACGAATATGAGGGGAATAATACGCTTTCCTAAATAATTAATTCGGCACAAAATACAACCAATGAATTAATGTCATCTTTATCAAAAGAGAAATACGAACTTACATACAGGAAGTTATTTTTATTTTTAATTTTTTTTGTATTTATTATTAAAATCTAACAATTGTAGATAAAGCACGGTACGCAACTCGTGTGAAAACGGCATTTTGCATTCCTTGTGTGGTATTACTACCCTCGCTGTCGCTCGGGTGCAAACTCCATACTCGCATGCAAAATGCTACTTTCCTCACTAGACGCGTAATGTACTATTATCATACCTATACGAAGATCTAGAATTGGTAATTGAAGCCAGGAGGGTCAGACTGAGATGTGTAGGGTATCTTGAAAGACCAGGGGATGATGGGGGCATTCAAAATGGTGTAGAGAGAAAGAAGGCATGGAGGCCGATCCATGTTGTGATGGGCTGACAAATTACAGTAGACCTATTGGGTGTGAGTGAGGCACTGGCAGACAGTTGCCTTTGAAGAGGAGATGGAGGAATGTAATTAGCCCTACATGGGCTTTAGTACTTTTACATACCCATGTGTATGTAAGAAGTATATATATATATGTAGTTTTTAAGGATTTCAAATCCTGATAATTACTTATGACTTATCGAATACTTTAATTTTAATTACTCTTGGNGAATCGTTAAGAGGGTTACCACTTGAACCATCTTCTTGTACCTGCACAATGAGAAAGGTATACAGTTTACTCACAAATACTCGTATTGGATAAAACTATATTATGTATGTTCAAAGTATAATACATAATAAGTAATAAAAAAAAGAAAAAAAAATGTATAATGTATAACAAGTTTGTCACAAAATGTTTCACAAAAATAACACTTTCCACAAGTGTTATATATTTTTGTAATCTGCTCTTCAATACCTTTGTACGAACCCTGATATAAATAGACAAGGAGTTGCTACGAAAATAAGAACGATTTGTTTTAATAAGAGTCTTCGGTGCTATTTACGACAAAGTAGAATGACCAAAAGAGTTTTACCATACCTGTACGAAGATCTAGACCTGGCAATTGAAGCCAGGAGGGTTAGACTGAGATGGGAAGGACATCTTGAAAGACCAGGGGACGATGGGGCATTCAAGATGGTGTAAAGAGGAAGAAGGCATGGAGGCCGATCCATGTTGTGATGGGCTGACGAATTACAGCAGGCCTAATAAGGGTGTGAGTGAGGCACTGGTAGACAGTAGCCTTTGGAGAGATGGAGAAACGTTATTAGCCAGGCCTACGCCCTACAAGGGCTTTAGTAGGTACTTGTAGGGTATATATATGTGTAATAAGTATGAAGCAAGTTTTTAAGGATGTTACATCCTGATAATTACTTGTCGAATACTTTAATTTTAATTACTCTTGGTTCTTAAATTATTTTTGAAGACCTTTATTCAACCATTTTGACCAATTATAATTTATATTGTGTTATTTTTACCTTGAAAGTGTAGTTGAAACCACTCATTTGAGATAGTTCATGAATGAGATCAATTCCGAAGCCTTCAAATCTTTCGTTGCCTTCTAGCTTATTACTGGATTCCTTCAACATACCGTAAGGAGCCGTCTGAAAGATAACATTATATTTTGTATAGTTAGAAAACTAGAAGTTTTATGTCTTAAACTTTTATTGATATAACATCCAAGGTCTAAATCATTTAGAATGGGCGTTGCATGGCCCTATAATTGAAGCGAGAGTATAGCAGTAAAAATATGTATTTACTATTGATAGTTGAAGAGTATGATTACAGTAGTCTTGAAGTGAGGGAGTCACCCTGCATTCTTACTATTCCACAAGCCAAACATCTGCTTTTCATCTATTATATAAAATGTATCACTTCACCACTCAAACTCAATAACTACTTCTTATATCAAGTTAAAAATTTACATGCCCGTTTCAATTGTACTTTAGATGTCGAATATGAAGTTTTATTAAAATAAATTACGTTAAATTAGAACGTAAGATATCGGTGCAAACGTTGTTTTCTCAATTTTAAACTTTTAGGTCCGCTAAATAGTTTTAACGATCTTTATCATTCCCAGTGGTGTCGCTTTTGGTTTTAATAAAAAAAGAAGTTTTTCTCATCGAATATAGGTGATGATAGAATCTTTTCCCGTCCTGAAATTCCAATGTACATTTGAAGCTCAGGTTCACACGAGCGTTGCTCATGATCTTTTTTACAGATAACGATCTCCAACGAAATTAGCCTGAGCATTAGTTAAGGGAACATAAAAATACTGAATCTGCATTTTTAGGTTTATTGGATACTTAAATTTATTTTAATATATCTCATTAGTGTAATAATGTTAACAGAAGTACTGTGTATTTGACTGAAACATTTATAAAACTAGAATATACTCAAATCATTTGTCAATAAAACTTTCAATTCTATTTATTTATTTATACATGCTTAATATAATATTATACTGCTCAGCATACTGTTACTTTAATAATCTGCTTTTCACAAATAGCATAAAGCTTTATATATTCATTTGTGTCTAGTTTATAAATCTATTCCATACTCAGATTTAAATTAATTTAATAGTGTTATAATAATACTACCTAATTTAATTTAGAGTACCAATACAATTTTATTATTGCAATAACTCATTATTTTGATAAAAATATTTAATGCAGCATTGACTCGAGAAAATCTAATGTAATAATTAATGTTAATAATATAAGTTTCGTGAATATGTATGTTTGCAATCTTGAGCTGAGCGTGCATTTTAATCTTAAATTTTATTCATGCGTTAAAATTCATATTCTAATTTTGATTAAAATAGGATTTTTTTCCTGCTTTTCTATTTTACCCCCCTCATAAATGAAAATATGCTAAAAGTGAACATAACAATAACTGTACGAGTACTCTTAAAGAGCTTTCCAACGACTTGAATCATGTAGGGCATATACCATTTTAACTTTTGTACCCCATATCCCGTACCCCTGAGTACCAATTTGGACCATTAGATTTATACCTTACTGTGGTTGGCCAGTATGACCGTGCCGAATTTTGTGCAGATGGGTTCAGCCGTTCAGGGGAGTATATCTCCAACCATATGCAAAGTGTAGTATAAGAGCTTCGCTTGGCTCAGCTCAATTAAGGTTCAACGTATACTGTTGCAATAACAATTTAAGGAATAATATTGGAGAAACAAATAGAGATTTAAATTGTAACAGTTTGAACTGGCATGGTCAATAATATGGTGAATAAAGTTATTAAATAACTCAGTAGCTCCTGTGCGCAGGTATAATATATCTATCTATAATACATATTTATATCTATCTATAATACATCGCTGTTTTTATGGTAGAAGGTAGTTCGTTAGGCCCTCCGCTCACGGAGCAACTCATAACAAACTGATTACAAACTCAAATCACAAACCAGTTGACTATGAGTTTCAACCTGTGTAATTGAATGGGACACCGCAACGGAGCATCTTATTACAAACTGGGTTTGCATTCTATCAACTCAAAAATGACTGGACTTTCCAGTTGAGTTTGTTTTGAGTTGCTCCGTGTGCGGAGGGCCTTACAGCTAATTTCTTCGGGTTACACGAAGAAGAATGGTAATGAGTAAATCATAAGAACGATAATTTTATTTATAATAAATCTACATAAATATTATAAGTTGAGTTATTTTTTAAACGTACCAATGCAATAAGGACAATAAACGTCATATTTCTAAGATCAGCGCCCTCTGTTGGTGCTGGAAGAATATAAGGATCCATTGCTAGTCCTGTTGTTGAATTCCATGAGCCTTTCTTCTGAAGCCCTTCTTCTGACAGCTCGATTATGTCCAATTTTACATCAGTTCGAAATCCTTGATGATCGAATTTTATGAGACCTGATAATCCCTCAAGTTCACTCTAAAAGTCAGAGGTTAAAATAGTTATATTATTGTTAAGATTTTACTCTTTCACTTCCGTCACAGGAAAATTAAAACTATTAAGAGCCACATTTCATATCACTAAGATTGTCAGGCTTATTTTTTCAAATGAACTACGCTTATAACGCTATTGAGGAAACTTATTTTTGAAGTTTATTTTATCCCTGCGGGATTGGAACCCGTTACATTCTCAAGGTCAGTCTGTCACTCTATCTACTCAGCTGCGAATCATTTCCGATTTGGTGCAACTCAAAATAAATTCATAAACCTTACACAATAAATATAGAACTTTTTATTAATAATTTGAGGATTGCCCATTATAGCTTTCACTGAAAAATCATCCTTTGTATAACATAAATAAATCCACTTCTAATTTAATATGCTAACATTTTTTAATAAAAGCAAAACGCTTTAGAAATTATAACTCATTCATAGAATACCCCTAACTGGACATCCTTTTAAGGACATCCGTAGGATACCCTTAACTAGATGTCTGTAGGATACCCTAACTGGATGTTCATAGGATACCCACAACTGGACATCCCGTTAAGGATATCCATAGAACATCCTTAAGATGACCTAAGTAGGTAATCAAAACGGGATATCCATAGGGGAAACCACGGAACGATTATGGACAGAATAAAATCTGGGCAAAAGGATGTCCTGCAGGGATTTTTCTGGGATTCTTTTGGATCAGCAGTGCTACTTGGGTTGTGTAAACACAAATAATAACAATAGTCCAAACACTATACTAGTTAATAAGGTGTATTCATTTACCATTTTCATATAATTGATGATAGAGTATCCATGCTCCCAACTTGTATGGGACTCACAGTGTATCGGTTTGATTTCAACGTCTAGAGTACGATCAAGGTAATCTAATGCTTTCGAATATAATAGAACAGCATCGTGGATAAGAGCTGGTCCCATCTGTAATCATATTAACTTTTTACAACGCTTTAATCTCAACAAAACTATACATTTGTACATAATATATCACATATAGCATTATATTCGTAAGAAAACTTATATGTTACCAAATGAAGAGAGAGTCCAGTGTATGATTCTCTAGTTGTTTTTTCAAGTTTCTCTGTCCATGCGCTAATCACTTGTACAACGTTTCTATCTTCTGGATCGATCATCCTGATACCAGTTATATTAGTACCAGACCACTTAAAGGGATCTACATCGATCGTTTGGAAGTCCTTAAACATGTTGGCTTTATTAAAGAGAAATGTAATTTATAATATATTACAGAACAATCAAATAAGATTACTTAAACATAATTAATTATACAAAACATAATATCGATGGCTAATAAGTGATTCCTCGTTACTACCAAAATGGTGATTTTGAGGTTTTCATTTTATTGTCCTAGGGAGGCTTGTCTGAATTACAACAAGTACATGCGAGATCTAGAGTAGAGTGTAACAAAAGTGCGAGAGTAAGTGACAAAAAGCGAGAGTGTGTGCGATGTGTTTCTGGTATTTAGGTATATGTGTTTTGGTAGAGGTTAGTTGTGACACCTCATAAATGAGCTCCTAATTCGTAAGTGAGCCCTCGTATGTGTTCACTTTATTAAAGAAGTGACATAGTGAGAACTCGTAACTATATTATTTTATGTTTCAGAAGGGTTACATGTTATACAAATTTATAAAAAACGAACAAAACTTATTAGTCAGTTAAAGTATATTTATTTTGCTTCCGAGCTTACCGAAGGTAACGGAAGCATTATGTTCACTTTTGAGAACAAAAAAGTTTTATGCCTCATCCGATTTTAAAAACTCCAAGACAGAAATTAGTTTCAGACATCAGGGAACATTTTTGGTTCCGTGTCTGTCTGTCTGTCTGTCGGTCTGTGTGTCCGCGAATCATGAAACGTGCGACGATAACTTGAGTAAATGTCAACCGATTTTGATTAAATTTGTTAGAAATGTTCATTTTACCAATGCTCAGGTCGAGTTCGTTGGACAACGTTATCCGTTCAAGCGTTCACGCACAACGCTCGCATAAACGTGAACTTTAAATTTAAAATTGGAATTTTCGGTCAGGAAAAAAATCAAACCTTATCTATTCAATGAGACAAACATTTTTTTCAAACACAATTTTTAAGTAAAACCTACAGCGACACCCCTATGAAATGTTAAAGATCGTTAAAAACTGTTAATTGTTCTTACACAATAAACCATATAACAACAGAAGTAATAAAATGAACGTTAATGTTAATATAACAATAAAGTACATGATAGGATGCGAGGAAGCTATGTGACACACTAATTGGCAGTGTATTTCAAATCTTTTTTTGTTCCTTCTGTAAACCTGACATTTTGAAGACGAGGTATCACTTCTTAGCCATCGATATGTAAAATATTTGGAGTTTTCTAAATATTCTTTTACGTAGAGAGACAAATTGTTTTAATAGTTTAAAACAATTTTATCAAAATTTAACTTTAATAATTGTAGGTATATGGGAGCGTCTATGGAGGTCATCTTAATGGATAATAAAAATAGTCTCTCCACGTTAATTTGCTAATTTGTTTATTTGAACCACATAGCAGCTTTCAGCCTTCACAAGGCCATCATCAGTGCCGGAATGTGGATGAAGCAGAGTAACATTATACAAAAGAAAAGTTAATATGTGAGTACAGTCTACTTCATGTCTCATGTCGGAGATCAAGGTTAGACTACTCAGACTGAGTAGCTGCAATGCCAGTCCGTATTAGTCTAACCTTGATCTCCGACATGAAGTATACTGGACTCACATATTAACTTTTCTTTTGTATAATTGAAGCGAGCGTAAGCGAGCTTCTTACATTCAACGAAATATGCTTCTTGGATGTCTGTCTGTCTGTCTGTCTGTCTGTCTGTAACGTTTACGCGTGCGACGATAACTTGAGTAAAAGTTGACCGATTGAGTTGAAATTTGGTATACATGTTCCTTTTACTAATACTCAGGCTAAGTTCGTTGGACAGCGTGATCCGTCCAAGAGTTCGCGCGCAATGCTCGCGTAAACGTGAGCTTGAAATTTAAAATTGGAATTTCAGGACGGGATAAAATTCTATCATCACCTATTCGATGAGACGAACATTTTTTTCAAATAACATTTTTTAGTAAAACCAACAACGACACCTCTATGCTCTATGAGTTAATAAAGATCGCTAAAACTATTAAAGCGGACCTAAACGTTTAAAATAGAGAAAACAACCTTTTTACCGATATCTTACGTCCTAACGCAACGATTTTAACAAAACTTCATAT
>KZ651550.1:29664-41132 GCA_001010745.2 Gerris buenoi
CAGGGGTTCCCAAACTTTTTTGGTGGCGTACCACTAAATATGTCTTGACTTTTTCATGTACCATTGATGTTTATACAGGAACAACCAGGGCGTTTTTACGGAAGAAAGGGTGTCCGGGGGCCTACCCCATAAAAATTTTGAGTTTAAAAATTCAAAAACGTTGGGCTATGCTTTAATACAAAAATCGGTCCGAGATAACTCAGACAAACTTTCTCATATAAGAGCTTATAATTACTTAGCCCACTGCCCTCCATTTACAAGTTTTCATAAATACATTTAATAATTATTGAACATTTTATCATAATGTATCATAAAAATGACTTCTATTGGGCGGGGAATATTAGATTTTTTTAATCAAAATCGTCGGAATTGTTTTCGAGAGATAATTTTTTTTTCACGTTTTTTCAGAGTTTTCGGAGGGCAGCGCCCCCAAATTAAGAGGTACAATTAAATGATCGATTTCGCCTCGGGTTATGATTTTTCTGAACAAGTATGCCAAATTTCATCAAAATCAGTCCAGTTTAGGCTCGAGGTGTCTGCACAGACGACAGACATCTTTTAGAAACAACTTTTTTTGAATCAGGAAACCTCAAAACTTGTAAATCCATCAAAATCAAATTTTTGCGCCATCACAATACTTTCTCTTTATATGAGAAAGTAAAAAGGGTAGGCATATCACATTATTTTTACTGCAATATAATTTTTTTAAATATAAGTTGTACCAGACCAGGGGGCTATCATTATTGCTTTCGAGCTTACCAAAGGTAACAAAAAATGTGTGATCGTCCTGACGTACGAAAACAATGTGGTTAGGGAGGTTAATGGGATAAATGTGCTTGCAACAATTGGCTCAAACTAACAATGTCTGGTTTGATGGGCTGAGTTTTAAACGCATATCATCCTCAATGCAGGACAGTCTGTTTCTATATACTTGCTCTTAAGGTATATTAGGGATGAATTCACTCCAATGAAACAACCGCAAATATTTATGTGTCGCGTACCACTGGATGCGATCCCGCGTACCACAGTTTGGGAACCGCTGATCTATATAATACACATTTAAGATGAGGTGACATAATACTTGAGTGAGCCAAGCTAAACTATTCTTGTAAGATGTTTTCTAATAAAATTATTAAAACAAGTCAAATTCAACTCCAAACTCAAGACCTTGAAGTTAAATTGACAAAGGATCATCTCACCTGTTTTTCCAACGGTGAAGCTGTCATACTGCGGTACATCTTCGATCTTAGCTTGCAGGATTGAATCACGTAGTGTTGTTGGATCATTATTGACATAGTTCACAGCATCTTGAAATGCAATACGGGCCAATTTCTCCGACGTTTCAAATAAACCTCCTGATCAAGGATTTGACCAATAAAATTTAAAAAGATAAAAAAAAAAATCATTTATACTTATAACTTACAAGATGGTTGTTTGATTACAATTATAATACGTACGTAGGACGTAGGTAGGTATGTTTCGTTTACATCGAAAGTAAATCATTGAACTGAAATTTGTACATAATGTGTTGAACAATATATTTTTTAAATATATTTATATGTAACTTACGGACTATCAGTATCAGTAATAAATATTGGTTACAATTTATTTCACCGAAACATCCGCGAATACTCAAAAATAGAAGAAATTAAACAAATATTTTCTTGTATTTAAACCTTGTTATTTTTATCCATGTTTATGTTTTGCACTGTGTCACGGTCAGATTTCTCAATAGACCTAAAGACCTGGGCCAAGGACATTTTGGTTATCTGTTGACCTTTTATTCATTGCCAACAGAAACTACGAAACTTTAAAGTAAATAATAAAATCAGCAAATTTTCTTTCCATTTATTTGCTTATGTAAGAGTTCAGTATAATTTTATAGAGGTTTTTTAGCAGGCTTAAGCTATACCTGCGAACGTTCTTCCAGGGATTATTATTATAAAAGAGAGAACTGCAATTACAAGCCAGGAGAAAATAATTGTCCTAACTTTACTTGACCATTACCACAAAATAAAGCAATGCCAATGATCCATGAACACCCACAGAATTTATGAACCTAGGCCACAAAGAATGAATAAACAAATAACAACTTTCATAATTATTATTGCTATCTTCCTATTTTCAGAAGTTGATATAGTATTCTAATAACTCAAATGTTTTCTCCTTTGCGTCCCAAACTACGTAAACATGTCATTAAAAAAGTTTTGACCTCACTGAAAAGCGAACCCAAGTATTATAAAGTTTGGTTCTAGAAAAATCGACAGGAGTGTGGGAACATTGACCCCATAATAATTTACGCCTTATATTCACGAATATTTTTCAATTTTTTTTTTCATAATTAAGTTTTTTTATAAAAACTTATTATTGATAAAATATTAATAATTTGTGCATTGTGTTACTAAATGATTAATTATGATTTACTCTATTTTTATTTCATTGTTATTCACGACAAACGTTGGACATGAAGGCGTGGGTGGTAAACCTTCTCGATAGAGGTTACTTCTAACTATTTCAATTCTTTTTAAAGGTAAAAAAAAAACTTTTAAAAGTCTACAATTTAATTAAGTTATTTAGAAGAATTAAAGTATGTTGAAAATTAACACTTCATAACACACAAGTTGTTCTATCTAAAATATACATCAGTCTAACTACAATTTAGGCAATTATCGGTATTATTGTTATTACCACAAAATATCGGCTAATAAAACCAATAATTTTAATTGTTGATAATAATAACCAATAATTTTAACTATTCAGTTATAATGAACGTAAATAACATGAAAATAATTTGATTATTAGACTTTTTTATGTGAAAGATTATAACGGTGCTTACTATCTATAATGAGAATAAAATTGTTATAAATGTAAAGAACTTTTAATAGAAATAAATATGGGTTTAGACAACATTTAACATATAAGAAGATTTTGGACCTTAGCGAATTGAAAGTATTCAAACGTTCGCTGATTCATTAATTAGCTATGCTAAAAAGCGATTTTTGTTTATTTAGTTTTTTTTTAAAGTATTGTACATAGTGGACGATGTGTTTTCGATGTATACATTATAAATTTTACTCACCAAATTTGATCTCTTCTGGTAAAGCATATGAAAGTTGTGGCCACAATACAAAACTTATTAAAATCACGATCGAAACTCCACAATTTTTCACACAACGCGCAATCATCATTTATTTGTTTGTGAAACATAAACCGACCTAATTTTATTTGGAAAAGTGAGATGAAAAAATGATTCTATAAAAGTTGTGTTTTAAACAATATGTTTTATAAAAATACATAGAAAATATCACATTTTGAATTATTATTATAATTGCGATTAAATGTTAAAAATATGTATGAATAACTATAATTAATTGAGAATGGGAGAGGAGTGTGAATTGTATAGAAAATAATCTGAGATTGGTGGGGGAAGCTAAGACAAGAGCGCAGTCTGCTTGTCAATCCGTGAACCTAGGCTCGAGTTATTTTGGGTCCATTTCTGGCAGCTGATCAGAATCGTTGATTTTATTAAGAAATGCGGCCGGTTATGACACGAAATCATCTGGAATATTCATAATTTCCTGAAACATTTAATACATGAATGTGTAGGTGGTAAAATGGTTAATAACGTTGTTGGGTTGTTAGGGAACAATATTAACACGACAATGTTAGTCCTTAAATAAACACTGTTTTAGAGAACATATTTAAGACTGTACAAGGCTTGCTTTTCATATAACTTATTAATAGTACACGTTGCTTTTATATGTTTGGTTTTAGATTCATTATGAGAAGAGAATTATGAGTTAATAATTATCCTTATTATTAACCTTTTTTATTCATAAAAAATAATCAATCTTCAATTATAATTTTTCTTCCACATTTTCTAACTGCTGGAAAATAACCTATTTCCCTACTTATATCCTTTCATTTACTTACCTTAAATAAAAAGGAATTTGATTGATTTAAAAACGAGGGATAGGGATGCAAAATGATAATGAAAGGAAATAAATAAAATATCTTAACAAGTGAGTAAAAGGAAACCAAGAAGAAAGAAGGGAAGTTCTTAGTAAGAGAATGAAAGGAAAAGCGGAAATAAATAAAATATCTTAACAAGTGAGTAAAAGGAAACCAAGAAGAAAGAAGGGAAGTTCTTAGTAAGAGAATGAAAGGAAATCAAGGAAATCAAGGAAATAAATAAAATATCTTAAGAAGAAAGAAGAAAAGAGCTTACTAAGCACATTCTCATTTTATTGATACTTTTCTTAGATAATTAATAACGATAGTCCTGCCAACTTTTTTTTCAATTATTATTTATGTGTGATTGGTTCGGACAAATATTAATCTATTGAAGGAATATTAATAATAACTTACCGAACTGTTATTAGTGAGGTACTAAAATTATTTTTATCTACTCACGGCAACTATTTCGATGATTTGTCATAAAAATATTAAAAACAGGCAGGAAAGTAGTTAAAACAGTCTGGGAAATACTTTCTCTGCTTAGGCAGGGAAATATTTCTCTGCCTATGCAGAGAAAGTAACATTGTTTACCACTGCGTGTCCTAACCTCTGATTTTGTTTGTGTTTAGTTTTATTTTAATTTATTTTATTAGTTTTATACTTGTTTTATTACAAAGAAGTGTTATATTATTTATTATATGTATTAGTAATATTATTATTATTTAAAAGTTTAAAAATGATAAGCTGAAAAAGGATTTTAATTGTTAGGGCTTTGAATAATTAATCTGGACTAAGAAGTGGCAACACTGGGAGTCCGACTTGTTTTGGGTTGAGTTTATTGACGCTTCATCTTATACTAATTCTTACCTAAGCTTGCATTTTCTATCTGCATAGCATGAGTAGATAAAATATTGTATGCAATACAGCAGCAAAGGAAATATTTCTGCCTCGTTTATTCATTGCCTGCCTCGGCAGTCAAATAGGTAAATTACCTGCCTTGGCAGTTAATTATCATAGCCTGTCCTCGTCTTCGGCTCGGGGGCTAATCTAATCGCTCGTCAGTTAAATTCCATTTTGCTGCCTAGTTACATAAAAAACTATTTTCCGTAGTATAGGGTATATGTTCATCTCAGCAAAGCATTTAAGGAAAGGGACCGACCCCGACCTCTTTCAAATTGTTTCAATCTGGTCATCTGTGAAAAACATGTCTCGCTACTTTGGGATTCAAACTCACTAGAATTGGAGGAAATTAGACCTGGGATCCAGGGTTATATTATGTGTGTGGCCGCTGTGGTCACTTTAATTGTTTAGTTTATTTTGGATTAATTTGTGTCACCAAATTTTAGTATTTTTTATTTGGGTTGTTTCCTGATCCTACTTGGTCAGGCAGAGTTGTTTTAAGTGACATTTCTGTCATCTTGGTCAGTCCTGATCCAAGTAGGAGAGGGAAACTTCTTTTACGAGATTTATAGGAGATGTCTATTATATAAACAAAAGCTGTGTTCAATATAATATACCAGTCATATCTCAGTAAAACGTTTCTCTATTCTTACACTGCCCTTGTGGCAGTCACAATGTGTGTTGGGAGTTCACTAACATTAGGCCACGCTTTATGTTTTAACCAATAATGTTTTATGTTTTAAATTTTAAACCATGTTATTTGTTTATGTTTTAAACCAATAAGAAATCTTATTTTTGTTCAAAGAAAAGAACGTATGGCTACATAATGTGTAGCCTCGGAATGATCATAAAATAATATACATAATACATACATTCTTTTCTTTGAACAAAAATAAGATTTCTTATTGGTTTAAAACATAAAACAAGCAAAGTAGGGCATCAGCATGGCCTATTATTAGTGAACTCCCAACACACATTATATTATAATGGACATTGGAATAATCTGGTACTGGACGCCTGATGCAACAAGATGTAAGAAGTCAGTAATAATAATATTGAATGTAAGGAATATTGAAAAAAAAATAAAATAAATAATAAATAAAAAAATAAAATAAAAACAAACAATTTTTATTGTGTACGAAATTAGTGATAAAAATCTTTTCCTATTACAACTTTTCCATTTACGTTTAATCGTGGAAGCTGGTCTTACTTATTTATAATTTTGATTAGGCCGCACAAGGATTAACTTGCTAAAAAGAAATAACGATGTAACTCATTTTTTACTGGTAGTTATCTGCAAACAATTATTATTTAATAAAACTATTTAAAACATTTACAATAAGACATAATGCTTCTGCCTATATCCTTTTCTAAGATTAGTTGCTACAGCTAAAGATACGATATCAGTCTCAAGGAAGAAATCAGTGGCGACGATATTGGCTTTTGACCACCACGATTCAGTGGCCCACGTTGTCAAGTTCGGTCCGACTAAATGTGCCAGAGGCCTGATTCCACCTTTAGGTCGGATGAGTAGGTCCAGAGGAAGTGGCGTTAGATGTGCCATCGTAGCCCATAATCCTTCAAATGGCGGATCCAAAGCCATGCATGCTTCGATGTAATTCTTGAGTTCCACACTACTCTGCACGTTTCCCCACATTTGTGTTAATCCTGGCCACAGCCAGCCGTTTTCTAATAAAATAAAAAATAGTTTAAATTATAAAAACATACATTTTTTTAATCATTAATTTTACTTCACTTTGATCTATATATTTCTTGATTTATTTTAAGTCTGAGTCCTCACCGAAAGCTTTTTAGACCTTTCGAGCACTATACTTCTTCGAGCACTATACTTGTTCCTGTTGTTCCAGACGCCCAGTTTACTGGACACCAACTTTTGGTGTTTGTTTGTGACATTGTGTTTTTTTATATAGACGTTTAAGATTTTATATTGTACATACGTAAACTAATTCAGTGGAAATGTTTTTTAGTGTTACCAGATACATACTAGCGAGAATAAAAACAAATATTTTAGTAAGTCATTTTAACCTCCATATCATGGCGCCCTCCTTAAAGTGAGAACTTTGAATCCACTTTGAATTTTATTGGATGCATACTCATCCTGAACGGCAAAACCGATTCACACATAATTCGGCACAGTCATAGTGACCAACCACAGGAAGGTATTATAAATCTGAAATGGTCCAAATTGGTACTCAAGAGTACGGGAGTACAGAAGTTTTCTCATGAACGGCTAAACCAATCGGCATAAAATTCGGCACGGTCATAGTGGCCAACCAAAGGAAGCTATAAATCTGAAATGGTCCAACTTGGTACACAGGGGTACAGGGTACAAATGTTAAAATAGTATATGCCCTTCAAGATGCATGTCGTTGGAAAGCTCTTTAAGAGTACTGTTATTATTGTTATTTTAACTTTTGTCATATTTTCATTTATGAGAGTAGTCCAGTCAATCAAGCATTTTGGGTCCCAATTTTTTCGGATGAGATGGATTGATGTGAAATTTTAACTGTAGCCGGGGACTATATAGTGCCGATGTGTGCTTTTACCCCAGGGGGGGGGGGCTGCACCTCCTTCTCGGGGGGTAAATATTATTAATAAAAAATTACTTCAATATTCGATATACGGACAAATTCTAAACAAAAAATGTTCTATAAGAATTTTTCGTACAGTCAATACTTTTTGAGTTATTGGCACCTAAACATGCTCTTTTTTAGCTCAAAAAATACATGTTTTTGAGCGATTTTTTGCTAATATCTCAAAAACTAAGAGTTTTATCATAAAAAGAAGGCTTTATCAAAAATGAAGGTTATTAAATACCAAAGAGGTTGCTTTTTATTTTATTTTTGAAAGTAGTATAAAACCCGAGTTATAACTCCCTGAAGTTGATGTCGACTTTGAAGATAGTTAAAATCGAAACTTTCCATGTCAAGTATTGGAAAAATGAAAGGTTTTTCGAAGAAAACTTATATTCCACTTTTGAAAGTACTTGAATAGTCATTTAAATTGACTATTGGCAAAAGTCGCTAGCATAAAAACTGACAGAGTTATAATCAAAATAAAGTGGTTGTCTTGATTTTTGAGAAAAATAATCGGTACTAAAATTAATGACTAGTCGTCACACAAACAAATTCCGTCGGCAGTTTACTTTATTTATATGCTAACAATAGATTCTGAGAGTTTGAACGGTTTAAGATGCCTAAATTCGAGAAAAGGTTTGATTAACTTTTGAAGAAAAAATATCAATTTTTAAAAAAATCAACTTCTTTTCAAAAATTTTCAAAAACTAAAAACGTTATGAAAAAAATGATAGAATAAGAAATTGTAGATTTTTTCTTGTTGAATTTATTTATTTTTGTAGGACTAAATTTGACAGAGTTATGACCGTTAGAAGCTCAAAACTAAGTACGAAGACCACCTTTCCTGAGCCCTTTAAACTTACGAATCTTAAAAACGAAAGGCTCAAAAAATCTGAAAAAATTAGGACTTATAGCCCTTCAAATTCCCTAAAAAATGGGTTTTCCATGTCAAGTATTGGAAAAATGAAAGGTTTTTCGAAGAAAACTTATATTCCACTTTTGAAAGTACTTGAATAGTCATTTAAATTGACTATTGGCAAAAGTCGCTAGCATAAAAACTGACAGAGTTATAATCAAAATAAAGTGGTTGTCTTGATTTTTGAGAAAAATAATCGGTACTAAAATTAATGACTAGTCGTCACACAAACAAATTCCGTCGGCAGTTTACTTTATTTATATGCTAACAATAGATTCTGAGAGTTTGAACGGTTTAAGAGGCCTAAATTCGAAAAAAGGTTTGATTAACTTTTGAAGAAAAAATATCAATTTTTAAAAAAATCAACTTCTTTTCAAAAATTTTCAAAAACTAACAATGTTATGAAAAAATGATTCAATAAGACATTGTAGATTTTTTCTTGTTGAAAAAGTTTATTTTTTATTTATTTTTGTAGGACTAAATTTGACAGAGTTATGACCGTTAGAAGCTCAAAACTAAGTACGAAGACCACCTTTCCTGAGCCCTTTAAACTTACGAATCTTAAAAACGAAAGGCTCAAAAAATCTGAAAAAATTAGGACTTATAGCGCTTCAAATTCCCTAAAAAATGGGTTTTTGATCGAATTTATAACATTAAAATTTAAAAAGTTATGGTAAAAAGAGTAATCGCAATTTTTCAGTAAAATTTTCGGAGGAGGTAAATTACCATCATCCTAGTTATTTTGAAGTGCTTTTGAATTGATTTGAGTGAGTATTTTAATAATATACATTCACACGCGAACCCGAGTTCTTGTGTATATTTATGAGTACATGTAAGTACACAATGGAACACGGAGAAGTAGACAAAGAATAAATAACCGAGCAACTTGTGGTAGCAGAAAAGTTGGACTTTTTTGCAATGCCACATGTAGTTCATGTTCTGGCGATAATTGCCACAATTGTCTACCAATTGTGGATCAAGGCGAGGCCGAAGACAGTGATGATAGTAATGCATTATAATGTATTTAATTTTATTTGTGTTTTGAATTTATTTAATAAAAAAATATTAAAAATAAATTTGATAAAATTAAAAAAAACAAGAATTATATCATCCTGTAACTTATAATTTTACGCAATTTCTCCATAAGGGGTAGGTCTTCCATAAGGTTTTTTGGGGGGTTAAAGAGTTGCAATATAATCATAGACTATTTGAAAACCTATAAAAAGTTTAAAATTATTCATAGGTGTACCATTAAAAACATCTCAATCATAATTTTATTATAAAGGGGTAGTTTTTAAGGGTTACAAATTTGTAATTAGTCGTAAGTTTTCTAATGAATAACAAAAGAGATGTAATACATTGTGAATGCACCAAAAGACCATTTTAAGCTGCTAAAAAATGTTTCCTATTTTTTCGGGCATGAAGGGGTAGTTATTAAATTATTTTATGGGTCTAAAAATAATTAAATTTCATAAGTTTAATATAAATTTAATAAAAAACTTTAAAGGAACTTGATCCAACACATTTGAACATGAATTGAACCTTTAAAATACGTAAATCTGAAATTTTCGCATTTTTCCCATACAGGGGTAGTTTTTACCCCCAAATAGCAAAAAGCACACATCGAGACAATATAACTTTTGAAAGAAAAAAGGGGGGGTCAGATGAAGCTTGTATGCAAAATTTCAGGCCAATCCATTCAATCCGAAAATTTTTATCCTTATTTTCGCCTTCATTGACTGGGCTAGAGGTAATTCTATTGGTAAAATAGAAAAACATGAAAAAAAAATAAAATAAAATAAGATTAAATGTACGCTCAGCTCAATATTGCAAGCATTGCACACCTAGTAATAGTGATATTTCCATTATTTAATAAATTAATTTCATATTGAATATTTAAATATATAGAATAAATGTATATCTCATAATATTTATGCCTCTAAATTCTTCCTAGAATTTATAATATAAGATCATGTACAGTATTCTGGACGTGCGGACTTTATAGAAACTTTTAATTTCAGATTGTAAAACTTTATATAGGCTTGATAACCCACAAATATGTAGCAATTTTCACAAAATTATTTTTAGAGATGACTACGAGTTAGGATGGACTGACTAAAAGTTGGCTAAATGGTAGAGATGGTGTCACGATTGCCCCATTCTTTCAATTATTTGCAAAAGGAATGCTTCTATGAAGTTAGACAGGGGAAGTTATTATTATTTTCACATCTTTTGTGGAAATAATATTTGAAAAGATGTAAAAATGTCGATTCCAAAAAAGAAAATATATAACGCCAGAAGAGTATTATAATTATCTGTTTGATAATTGCTGTTGCTTGTTGTTAATTGCTTTTAAACTTCAACCATTCTAACCTATTGCTTCAGATAAAAGACGCAATTTTTTTGCACAAATGAGTCTTATAATCGATGAATTCTAGATCTAAAAGCCTTTTTTCTGGAAACATCTTCTCCAAGAGTACCACTAAGACTTTTTTTACTTTTTATTTCCAATTCTCTGAATTTTGCCGGGATATTAATTATCGGGCCCTCCTATCTCATAAGTTTTCAGAAATTTAATTTCTGATGAGATTTTGGGTTGAAGGGGCTCCTTTGTACTTATTTCTTTCTTTCAAACTCTAACCTTTCTATTTCTCTGCCAGCATGATCTTCGTATCTTCATCTAAATAAAGACTCCAATGTGCCTTACATCTAAAATCTAAATAAAGATTCAATATTCCAAAAAGTTTCAATATTTAAAACAGTGTGCGTCTAATATTCAATGCATTAATGTTTTTTCCAAATTTTTGGTATCGAAAAACGGGATGCGCCTTATCGAATGAGTCTTATTGCGAATCAATTTGGTATTATAATTTTATATTTAATTAACCAAATTCTAGATCATGTAACAATATTTTTATGTTATTCTTTTTAGGGTTTCGAGGTCGTCCTAGAAACCCTTATGCTTTTGGTAGTGCGTCCGTCCGTCCGTCGCATCTTGTATTATATCTCCCAACCTACTGACGCTATTGACTTGAAATTTGGTATATAAGTTAAACTTTTTTGCCCAAAAACAGAAAACCTATTGCGAACTTTAACAC
>KZ651550.1:78822-102324 GCA_001010745.2 Gerris buenoi
AAAAAAAAAAAAAAAAAAAAAAAAAAAAAAAAAAAAAAAAAAAAAAAAAAAAAACGGATTAAGAATTATATGATTATTACCATTAATTATTATTATTATTATTATTTAAAAGAAACAAACAACCCAAGCAAGGGGCCTGGGATGCTCGTATGGGAGTAATCTCTCAATCAGTTAAATAGCAAAGCAGCACCGGGCTTGGTCAGTACTTGAATGGGTTACCACCACCTCTGACCACACAGCTCTTGGATCAATTCTCAGACCGGGCCCCCTGCTCTATGTCCACACAGCAATCTTTAAATAAATGAGGACTACAAGAATTCATGTATTTTAATCTAACTTATTCTTCTAAATTAACCTGAAATCAGGTACTGTTAATAACACTATTAGTTAAAAAATATTGAAGACATTAATTATATAAAAATAACAAAAAACAACAAATTTCTCCGACTAGGAGATATTTTATACATCTAATTAATGTCTAAGATATTTTTAACCAATAGTGTAATTAACAGTTCCTGAATTTAGGCGAATTTATGAGCATCTGTAAGATTCAAATGCAAGAATTTTTTAGTCAGTCAGCTTGAGAATGATCCAAGGAGGGGTCAAAATATTGCAAAAGTGAGGCTTAAGATAACCAACTACAAAATATCGCAAAAGTGAGGCTTAGGAGAACCAACTACAAAATATCGCGAAAGTGAGACTTAAGAGAACCAACAGCACAATATCGCAAAAGTGAGGCTTAAGAGAACCAACTACAAAATATCGCAAAAGTGAGGCTTAGGAGAACCAACTACAAAATATCGCGAAAGTGAGGCTTAAGAGAACCAACTGCAAAATATCGCAAAAGTGAGGCTTAGGAGAACCAACTACAAAATATCGCAAAAGTGAGACTTAAGAGAACCAAAAACAACGTGTCGCGAAATTTAGAGTAAAGAGAACCAAAAGCACCGTGTTCTGAGCTTTTCTGAAAGGTTAGGTGTTATCCCCTGACCCAAAAACTATGTGTTCCAAGTTCCAGCTTTCTAAGTTTAAAAGGGGCTTTTAGAGATCAGAAAGACAATCACACACTTAGTTTTATAGCGAATAAATTTACTTAAAAAAAAGAATAAAATACCCTGCAGGTGATCCATCGTTGCATGTAGCATTCCCAGATAAGTAAAATCTTCTGAGGCCTTTCTGCTCTTCNGTTAAATATTTTTTGTTTTAATTTTTGAAAAATGCCTAAAATATGGGAGGCAATAAGGATATACAAAATGAATAGAATTATAGAAAGCAATTTCTTGCATTCAAATATTAGAATGAATATTAAATTTAATTTTGGTGGGGGGCCCCCCAAAAAGTTCTTGCAGGGGGGGCCCCCAAGGTCCTAGCTACGCCACAGAATCTGAGAATCCAATTGCTTTAATTTTTAAGAGATTTTAAAAAAAATACATTGTATCCGTCTATCAGACGGATATTACCAAGAGTGGCGAAAAAAATCATGTTACCAACTAAGGGTTAATTTATGGCATCCACAATCAAAGCAGGAAGTTTGACTTTTGACTTCTCAATAAATCATAGCTATTGCATAGTGACTCAATGTGTCCTGTATTCATGGTTTATAAACTATGGTATTGCAATAAACAGGTTAATATTTTTAACATTAACAGCACATTAAAATATATAATGTAAAAGCAACGATACATAAAACAAATTCTAAAACATCACTTCTAACAATTAATGTAACATCTAGCATGAAAGATCACTGTCATAACTGATTTGTCAATATTGTTAAGGGTGATTAGTTTAGCAATGGCATAAATAAAAATTCATTTACCTTCCAAATATAATATCCATCTTTTGCTGCCATGTGACTTTCTAATGTAATACCTAAAAAAAATAAAATAATGATAATAATAATAAAACTAAAAAATAAATAAATAAAATCATATTACTACACATTTTAAAGGTTGAAGAAAATTGTAATTAGTTTTTGTTTGAATGCTCATAATTATTTTAAAATGTTGCAGATTAAACTACAATAATAATTAATACTGTAAAATTTAAGTATAACTTTTTCTTTTTCAGAGAAAAAAAATTTTAAAATGTATCCCAGTCACAAATATAACACAACAATTTGCATTAATATTATAATTATAATAATTACAAGATTAAAAGAACTTTTATATACTACGTTTATAATTTTCTTTTGAATCATAATATTTAATGTTGATAATATTATAATGTTTATTGTTATTTAAAATGTTAGTGAAATATAAATAGTTCCGAATTTATTTACATCACACAAATGAAAACCATCTAGAGAGCTGATCTTAAACCTATAAAAGGACAAATCTTTGTACANACGATCTTTAATACTGGTAAGTTTCACGCTTTTATCTCTTTTGCTTCAAAAGTTATTGGAACCGTACAGAGTGACAGACAGACAGACAGACAGACAGACACATGAACGAAACTATAAGGGTTTCTTTTTTTTGGTTTTACCAACGAAACCCTAAAAAGGGGTCTCATATTCGGGTCACTTACCCTATATACCTAGACACGCCCTGTCACTCAATTAGTGAGACCAACATCTTCCTTGGGCTATGACGTCACGAACGGGCAAGAACTACCAGTTTACGTTTATTATGTTGATAAATACTTACAGAAAAAAAGAATTACCACTTCCACGTTTACGTCTCTCCGTACAATTTAACGCACTACAAGACTGCACCATATTTTTAGACTTAAAAAGCAGAATAAATAAAAAAAAACAAGCGCAACAAACAAAACTTTGATTTTGACAGTAGCAAAACACCGCGTGACGTCACCAGAGGGCAAAAAATGTTGGTCTCAGGGTTTTATAAGGCAGATAAAGGGAATGGCGGGTCTAGGTATATACATGGTCTAAGGTTTACTTATTATTTTTCATTGTCATTCAATGTTTACCTCTTAATAAAAAATCACAAATTTGAAACCCGTTAAAATGAAGATTGTAAATATTATGGGACATGACAAAACAAATAAAATAACTTGCGGATTTTTTCCTAACTAACTTTCCATACGGCAAATTTGCTTAAAAAGAATTAAATTCTGCTGAAAAATGACTAAAAGTATTAAAAAAAAAATGTATTGTCATCGTGTTCTGAGCTTTTCTGAAAGGTTAGGTGTTATCCCCTGACCCAAAAACTATGTGTTCCAAGTTCCAGCTTTCTAAGTTTGAAAGGGGCTTTTAGAGATCAGAAAGACAATCACACACTTAGTTTTATAGCGAATAAATTTACTTAAAAAAAAGAATAAAATACCCTGCAGGTGATCCATCGTTGCATGTAGCATTCCCAGATAAGTAAAATCTTCTGAGGCCTTTCTGCTCTTCCAAACCACATTTTTCAAGGAGCTGCAAATATATATATTAGATTAAAATTAAAAAAGATTGGTTTTACACATTGTGATAACTTCTATTAATATATTAAAAAAAAAAAAAAAAAAAAAAAAAACGGATTAAGAATTATATGATTATTACCATTAATTATTATTATTATTATTATTTAAAAGAAACAAACAACCCAAGCAAGGGGCCTGGGATGCTCGTATGGGAGTAATCTCTCAATCAGTTAAATAGCAAAGCAGCACCGGGCTTGGTCAGTACTTGAATGGGTTACCACCACCTCTGACCACACAGCTCTTGGATCAATTCTCAGACCGGGCCCCCTGCTCTATGTCCACACAGCAATCTTTAAATAAATGAGGACTACAAGAATTCATGTATTTGAATCTAACTTATTCTTCTAAATTAACCTGAAATCAGGTACTGTTAATAACACTATTAGTTAAAAAATATTGAAGACATTAATTATATAAAAATAACAAAAAACAACAAATTCCTCCGACTAGGAGATATTTTATACATCTAATTAATGTCTAAGATATTTTTAACCAGTAGTGTAATTAACAGTTCCTGAATTTAGGCGAATTTATGAGCATCTGTAAGATTCAAATGCAAGAATTTTTTAGTCAGTCAGCTTGAGAATGATCCAAGGAGGGGTCAAAATATTGCAAAAGTGAGGCTTAAGATAACCAACTACAAAATATCGCAAAAGTGAGGCTTAGGAGAACCAACTACAAAATATCGCGAAAGTGAGACTTAAGAGAACCAAAAGCACAATATTGCAAAAGTGAGGCTTAAGAGAACCAACTACAAAATATCGCAAAAGTGAGGCTTAAGTGAACCAACTACAAAATATCGCAAAAGTGAGGCCCAAGAGAACCAACTACACAAGAATTGAAAACTAAAACCTACTATTTTTTTTATTAATGGGGAGCTTTTTGAAAGAGTTAAGCGTAAGCATGCAACATGCAAAACCTTGGTTAGACAATGTCATGGTGGTTCGATAAATAACGAGAGGTATACTAAGCATGCATATCCTTTATATATTGCGGGTTAGGACAATAACTTAAATATTAATACGACATATTTTATTCAAAGAAAACAATAAACAATTGAATATTCATGTATAACACATTATTGTACCTTAAATAAAGTGTGAAGAGTATCTCGGGATGGCGCAGGATAGACTAGATTAGATCCAGCATCTTGGCTAGCAACCCTGCTTATAAGTACGCAAACAACTAACAGCTTCCACTTTGCCATCTAGGAAAAAACAAAGCAAAAATAAATACAATGAACTAAAAATAGGAAACAACATTTATAGCCCAGTAAAATTAGAATTTTGGTGTCGAATAATTCAGACAAAGCTGGAAATCCTTTTAATCCCCTTGTGGCATCCCAAATAACAGTAGTATAAGTTTGCGACGGTTTCTGAGGCGAGCTAAACTTTTGGGAGCCAAAATACTACGAAGTTTTGGCACTTTTCTCAGTTTTTGGCTTATAACATCCTAAGGATGCATCGATGAGTAAATTGTGTTATTACAAAACTTAAAGACCATTAAATTCAATGGTCAGAATTTAATGGTCTTTAAGTTTGGTAATAACAAAATTTACTCATCGATGCATCCTTAGGATGTTATAAGCCAAAAACTGAGAAAAGTGCCAAAACTTCGCAGTATTTTGGTTCCCAAAAGTTTAGCTCGCCTCAGAAACCGTCGCAAACTTATACTACTGTTATTTGGGATGCCACAAGTGGATTAAAACGATTTCCAGCTTTGTCTGAATTTATCGGAGGCACGGCTTTATTTTGGTCTAATTTTACTGGACTATTAGTTTTGAAATAATAAAGTATAATTGAATATAAAGTTAGAAATTAAAGAGAAACCCTTCAAAATTTTAGTACTCTATAGTGTAAAATGATATTAAAATAGAAGCAATCGACATTTTATTTATTACAAAAGATTACTTGCTTACAATGAATATTAAGTAAATAGCAAACAGAGTCTGTGTAAAAATGTCATTTTGATTTTTCTCTACTCTAGTTTTTAAGAAGATGAGTAGATTTTTACTAGCAGTCTTATAATGTTTATGGAACGAAGATCCTGGCACATTACAGCGTCCGAAGGCAGGAGCGAATCCGAAAAAAAAAAACCCGTCACACGAAATCGATTAATGACGATAACTCGAGTGAATGATGACCGATTTAGTTGAAATTTGGTACACATGTTCATTTTACCAATGCCCAGAACGAGTAAGTTGGACAATGCTCGTGTAAAATATCTCGTGTAGCCAGCATAAAGAGAGTTATCTTAGCAAAAATAATGAACAAAAACAAAGTATAGAAGAAAATTAAAATTTGTGGCATATATGGCTGGGAATTCAAAAATTTAATATTGTAATAATAATAGGAGAAAGATATTAGTAGCAGTAATGGGTGGGAAGGGCTGTCCTAGCAAACAAAGCCCATATGGATCCGTTTTGCCAACCTCAGAATTACACGCCCATTAAACCACCTCAGTGCTACTCTCAAATTTTTATGTTTGGATTAAAAAGGAGTAGAGAATGTCTTTCCATTAGAGTGTTTCAAGCTCCTCTCCCTAATTTCTCCAGAGTTATGGCAGCGCAGAAATCTTCTTATACTTACATACCATACCATATTCTTTGCACAGTCCCATTAAATGGTTAGCTAATGCCTCTTATTCATCTTCTTGGGTTAGGTGGGGTCATCTTTGGCTTTTAATAACACCAGATGTCTTCTGAGCTGGTGATATCAAGTTAAGGCTACAACCAGGTTTCTTCAGGTTTGGTCAACTCATTTCTATGAACCATCTGATTTTTCTTATATTTAATTTAGGCAATGACATTTTGGACTGCTTGAATCTCTCCATGTCTATCCCCTACCTACCTTTCTACTTATCCCCAGATCCACGTGATGATAGCTAACAGAAGTCCTCAAGACCAGACAAGTGCAGGTTCGGGTCCATAGACTGGAAATTCTTATTTTCTGCCTTTTCGTTCCCTGGAAGCCTTGTGTAACCAGGGACCTGCAGGGATCTCCAGGGGAAGCAATGAAACCTTTATCTTTGCATATAGACATCGTGGCCTTTGCTACTACCTTTTAAGAAAGGTAGATGAAAATGCATCCAACCGCCGGGTATCAAACCGCTTGGTATCCAAGATTCCTCCATTATACACACAAATTCTGAAGAAACACCTAAGCTTCCCTGAAAGAGTGATTTTGTTTAATCCTAATTATTGGTGACATTTTCCAGCAATATTCAATGAGCTGAAGCATTTGACAACCCCAACAAATTAATTCTCTTGTCTCTTGCGTAGTTACCTTCTTTTAACTAATTATATTACTTTGTTACAGTTAAATAGTTACAATAAGAGAATTTGATGGTAAATTAGTGGTGCTTAAATTCGTATTGATAAATCATAGTACATTAACACACAATCTATACTGAAAAAAATATTTATAAGAATCGCGTCTTTCAAATCAAAAGTTATTTAAGGATTTGCCCAAGGACGGAATACAACAACTTAAAAAACAAAAAAGACTACCAACAAAAAAATGCCTTAAAACAAAGAAAGCTTAAATAAATAAATAAATAAAGGAGGAAGCATAAATATATAGGCTTAACATTTATTTTTTTAACATTTTTTGTGCATAAGATTCTTTTGATCCTTTACCGAAACCGACATGTGAGGAGCCGGCACAAGCACACAGAAGGAGAAACACATCCTAAAAGAGTATTATTTATGTAAAGGTGTACCGGCACCGATCCTACGCCTCTTCTACCCATATTTTAATGGGCTACTAACCGATAAAGTGCCACAGATATTTTAAAATGGTTCTCCCCTCAAGATANTGTGGTGACAGGAAGATTCAATTTTGTGATTCTGGTGGAATTGCACGTTTTAATAAGGTCCTCTGACTCCAAATAAGTGTTTTATTTTTGTTTTTTAAAAAACCCTTTGTGGAGGTGTAGGGCATTACATTATGAGCTTATAAAAGTATAGGTACTCCGACTTTGCGGCATCAACAAATCTTGATGATTTTTTTCCTCTAATTTTTTTTCTAAAACCTCCACTTTCACCCGGGACGGTGGAGCCTCTTACAGTATGGGAAGGATAAACAGGCGCAGCGAAGTTTGTAGGAATAGCGGCAGGATCCTTTATTCTCTGGCGGGGCCTTGTGTCCTTCGCCTCTTTATTCAAAATAAGATGGGGATGTCCTGATAATGTCCGGCTCCGAACTCCTTTTTCGACTCGGCTTATCTCTTTGGCGGAATAATTTAGGAGAAGGGGAAAAACTTAACCGATATTTTATAAAAGAGTTATTAAGAAACAAGGTCTTCGTCCAACTGTAAGAAATGCTCTATATTTTTTAAAATAAAAAAAAAACACAGCATACTTTTCTCCTTTGAATTATATTTACACATCAATATATTACGCCACACAAACAACACTACGTTTTCAAACAAAAAAACAAAACAAAATGAATACCTATTTACTTCGAAACGAAAAATCTATAGAGTAATTACCACTGACTCCCACGTTTCAAAAGTGAAAGTAACTTAAACCGGTTTATGTTAAATTTAATTTTTTTTCGATCGAGAAAAAAAGGATTCAAAAACTTTGATTTATGTTAAGCCCATCAATTAGCTCGATTAAAATTACAAGTTACAATAATAATCTATTTTTCATAATCATTATACTTACACTAAGATTGATGTGGTCAACTAAAGACCACAATATGTTTTTAGAGTGTTGTCTTATCTGTAATACTCTTATAGACTTTTAAGTACATAAAATAGAAGAATTTCAAAGGGATTCGACCTTGAAATATGCAACATCACAACATAATTTATGCATTCTGTCAATCTGTCTTAAACATTCTGTTTATTGTATAGAAAGCAATTGCAGCTATCAAGAATATCACATACAACATATTGACCGTAATTTTATTATTGCCCGTATTTGGCCAAGTTACGCGAGTTAATTCATTAACGACAATGACTCTGGTTCTCCTACACATCAACAGAACTTCTACTTTTTAAGTGGTTTATGATAAAGGACAGTAAACATATTTCATTTTTCATTGGGTATTTTAAAAATTAAATTATCGCTATAATTGAATAAGATACAACATCTCATAATTACTGTGATTGTCCCTATTCTTCTGTGCTCTATCACATGAAACTAGATTTTCTATAGGAACTCTGATTATTTTATATGTTGTTCAGACCAGTTAGGGTAATGTGATCCTAAGTTTTCAGCTTCGAAAAACCTATGCTTGGTGCGTAATACGTGAAAAACTGAAAAAAATCGAACTTATTTCAGTTTTTGCCATGTAGCTCGTACACTATGGGTTGTGCGGTCTTAGTCGTTATGACAATTTTAAAAGTACAGTAAATTCCCAGCAGCATAAGCTCAACCGGATTACTATACGACCAATAGGTTCCGAGATATGGCACTTCGAAAATTGGAATTTTTTCCCCCCAAAAAACTATTGCTCTCGTTTCGGGGCGAATATCGGCGTATAACTGTTAACCTACGAGAAAAGTCATAAGGAATGAAGTTGGTATTTTAAAAATTAAATTATCGCTATAACTGAATAAGATACAACATCTCATAATTACCGTGATTGTCCCTATTCTTCTGTGCTCTGTCACTTGAAACTAGATTTTTTTATAGGAACCTGTCTTATGTGATATAATTGGAATTTTATTAGACTACCTTTGCAATTTAACTTTATAAAGATGAAGACCTGATTATGAGTCGAGGTATGAACCTACCCGAGGACCTCCGCTAAACGATTAAATCCATCGAAGTCTCAAAATCAAATGTTTCACAATATAGCATCGCATCACAAAACATCTTTTTAAAAAATAATGTTACTTACAATAATATCTTAACCTCAACTAACGCGAAGCAAGTTCTCAATGATAATATATTTTGAAAATAAGTAAAAGCATTTCATTATTTATGTTTTTTTATTAATAACCATCATAAGCGAAATAAATTGTGTGAAATCAAAGAGCTAACAATTTACGATAATTAATGTTCTAATAACACGTCTGAAGTAATTGAAAATCGTCGATATGAATATTTTTCCAACAAATTAAAAATGCCATTCATCGGTTTCAGAATGTAGCGGCATATTATATAAATGCCCGCCGCTTTGTAATAATAGACTGTCCATCGTAGTAAACTCATTTTACGATTACTTTCGCATCCTCAGTTCTGAATTAATATTTATAGGGATGTTGTCGACAAAAACGACAGGGTCTGAGAGTGTACAGCGTCTCGCTAAATGTTATAGTGAAAATGAAATAATTGTGGATGAGATTGATCCGCGTAAGTTTTAAATTACAGAGGCTTGTTGTGCCGCGGCTCAAGGCTTGAAAACAAGGCGGAGGCTGGACTAGCCACCTGCTGGGCTTCAATCATTCTCGGTTAGACGGTTGATTGGGCCTGATTGCCACCTGATTAGCATTGGATTAGCTCCTAACTCCGTCCTGTTAATCTCCATCAAACTAGCGTCTGCCTAATAAAGGCTGCGGTTTCCTTTATAGATTTGATGAGCCGAGGATCTCCCAGTATTATGAAAGAGACCGAGACAATGATGGCCGCAGTAAAGTCGTTATCGAACATTCTAATTGGACTCTTATTACAGATATCAGAACCACCAGAGGAAATATTCAAAGAATTTTTAGCGCTCTTTATATGCCCACAAAAAACATATCTTTTTAACAACCATCCATTTTAGAAAAGTATTTCGAGAATTATATTGATTTCGTTTTTTAATGTGACGATAATTAATTTAAGCAAAACACAATTTTGGCGATAATACTTTTGGACTTTTATTAAGGTACTAGAATTAAAATTAAAGGATTTCTTAAATTAAAGGATAAGGATTTCTCGTTAGGCTGTCCATCATGGTTTTAAATTATCTTAGAAATTATAATTCATAGAAGTAGAATACAACACTGGTCCTACAACCTACAACCACTTTTCCCTTATATTCTCATTTTTTTCTTTCTCGTTTATGTTTTATATTACACAGAGAAAGTATTGTGGTGACAGGAAGATTCAATTTTGTGATTCTGGTGGAATTGCACGTTTTAATAAGGTCCTCTGACTCCAAATAAGTGTTTTATTTTTGTTTTTTAAAAAACCCTTTGTGGAGGTGTAGGGCATTACATTATGAGATTATAAAAGAATTGTTTAAAGGCAGAGTGGTATAAATCAATATTTAAAACTTGTATATTTAGATATATATGTATACATGAATATGCATGCATGTTGTATATATCTGATTACATCCTTCTGATCTGATACATCCATATATACATTATATGTTTGTATAAATGTAATTGTAATTATATATATTTGATGTATGTGTATGAGTGTAATTGTTTATACATATATATATGTGTGTGAAGATTTTGGATGTTGATTTATACCACTCTGCCTTTAAACCATTCAAAAATAAAAGAGAATATACATTTATTATGCAATAAATAAATTACCGATTTAATTTTAAAAAATGAAAGTACGACATACCTTAAACTAATGCTCAAAAACAAAATTAAAAATCAAATTGACCGTAATGTTCTTAATTCTTTAATTATGTATTATAATTTTAACTTCTTAGTAAATATCAATTTCTTACATTTCAGGATTAAAAATAAATAAATATATTTAATAGAAAACTATTATAAATATATTTATTAGAAAACTATTTATAGCAATAAATTTATCCCCTTTCTACATTTACGAAGCATTTCTGTTAACGTTTCTTTGCATATAAAACAATTGGGTAATTAATGAATGAAATTATTAAAAAATAGTCGAATAAAAATAATTTCGTGTAAATTTAATTAAAATTTCCAAAGTTATGAGGGTTTTATGGATAAAAATTAGGAGCGCCTACTCGTATTCGAACTCGTGGCCTAACAAAATTTAGTAGTTACAATATTTTGTAAAAAATAGCTTCAGCTCCGCCTTACAAGGTCCTTAATGTATTTGTAAAAATTGTTTTTTACTGTATAAATTTAAATTATATTCATTTTATAAGGTACATCCAATGCAAAAAAAAAAAAATGCGATGAAATCTTAAAATAATAGTAGCAAGATCTAAAAAATACAGAATTTTTTTTTTAACTAATATTATGTTATTGATGAACGTTAAAACGGTCATCCATTAAATGCATATCTCTAATATGCCAGGAAGTAAAACTATTTTTCAGTGTACCCAATTATAATTAATTTATTAAAAGAAAAAAAAATATGCTTAATTGTTCTAAATTGATAATTGATCCACGTTAACACCGTTTTGAATCTCTTGCATATTAAAAAAATCTAAGCTTGGAAGGATGGTTGTTACATTGTACGGTTATAATTACTGTAATTTAGTAATTGAATTATTATTCATTCTTGGGATAGCCATAATATACATACATTGAAATTATTATTAATGGGTAGTCTTTAAAAAAAACCTAACAGATGGTTTCATTTTTATTATAGACTGATTGAATCTGAAATAAACATACTCGTATCGGCCCACGTAATAAATGCAAAATTTGTGCATCAATTATTTATGACAATATTAGATTATAGGAAATTAGCGTACATTTTTAACCTTAATTTTAATGTTATTACGAGATAAAAAAAAAAAAACATTAAAAAAAGTCAAGTCATGCACCATGACTTAATGAGCGAATTTTCAAAGAAATCTGATGGCTTATGATAATATTGGAAAATTTTGGTTTAGAATTTGGATGGGTGAAAAAAAATTTTTTTTGGTACACACACGGGTACGGGGTACAAAAGTCAAAATAGTATTTACCCTTTAAGATGCACATCATTGGAAAGCTGTTTAAGAGTACAGTAATTGTTGTTATGTACACTTTTATCATATTTTCATATAAAAGGAGGGTAAAATGGAAAAAACATGTTTTTATGCTATTTTTGACCCTAAATGGTCAAAATTTGACCCCTTAATGGACTCCAAAAATTCTGGCCAACGAACTCATCCTTTCTTTTGATATTATTGACATTTTAAAATTTGTTTGAAATTTTTAAGTGCATCCTAAGGAGAGATATCGTCTGGAGTGACACATATAGACATACATACATCATACATACATACATATATACATATATACATACATACATTAAACAAAGTGTTAAATTTAAGGAACCGATTCAGAATTGTTTGAAACGGATTTTTATGGAAAAAAATTTCAAAAAAAAAATGCATTAGAAAAATTTTGAAGCCATTGCAATAGCTTAATTTTCTTCGAAAATTCGCTAAAACAATAAAAACAAAGTATATAGAATATAAATGATAATTTATAAAAGTCCCAATTAAACAGGGATGAGGTGGAAGATTCTTTATTGCCAAAAAAAAATATAAGGCCCTACAGGGGGTATAAATAGTACATAGGTTGGTCCAAAATGAAAACAAAGAAATAAAACTAAATGTACCATACAATTTTGTATCTCAACTACTAATTATACATATAATATAAATTTTTTAAGAAGATAAATATAAAATAATTTGGGTACGAAAAATTGCTGACTTTTCGTACCATACAGGACCTTTTTTCTTCGAGAATAGCCCGGTAAAAACTAGTCCACAAGCGGAGAACTGCCCGAAGAATAACACAGTGAAACTAGACCGATAGCGGGGTAGGGTGCCCGAAGGGAAGCGGTAAGAAGGCAGTGCTTATATATAATACAGTAATTCATCTTGTTTTTAAGCATAGCGAGGACCAGTCAAAACACATAAATCTTCTCGAATAACCCTAAAGGCAATAAATATTGCCTAAACGACGGTTATTTAGTACAAGATTTATGTGCTGCGGTGTTTTAATTGGTTGATCCTCACAATCCAATACTTAAATGTTACTATACAGGTATGAAACTCGACTCGACAGATACAAAACACCCCGATATCACCCGCAAATATCAAGGGCGGCAATACAGAAAATACTATTTTATTCTTCATATTTTTTATTTTTATTTTTTTAGTTTCAATTAATAGAGTTTAGGGTTAGTGAGGTCTTCTCTAACATTCTTTACAAAAATATCCCTGACTTCATTCGATACTACTTAATTAGACTAAAAAAAAAAAAATTAAAACTTATAAGAGTATATTTAAACTTTTATGAATCAATAAACTTCTTTTAACTTTCAAAATACCTTTATTATAAGAATTTAACCAAGTGATAATCTAATTTATTCTGAAAGCAACTTTTTAAGGATGGCAGTAAATAGATTTTCGTTTAGTACTCTCCTTCATTTATTATTATAGATGTTTTATTTTTATTTTAATAGTAAAAATAAAACGAAATAGATTCGTTAGTAAATAACTTATTACTTCCTCTTCTGGGATACAATTATATATAAATTTTATATAACTATTGTCACGTAATCAATAGTATTGGTTTCTTTAGGTCATCAGAAAAAGAAAACCATAACATAAACCTTTCAAGACAGTGTATCACAAACTTCATCTTTAGTTATTTTATATAGTTTAGAAAAGTTGACTTTTTTCTTCACATCCTTTTCCTAGCTTCCGTAAAAAAGTGACGAGGAAGTAACATAAAAAAGTAACTGCTGCAAGTCGGGACAGGTGCGCGGCCAGGTGAGACCCGGGAGAAACTGATTTTGTGTCGAGGCTACACGCTGTTGTTCGGTCGGCAAAGGAGAAGAGAAAAGCGTCTTACTTTTATACGGGAGAGGAAGGGAAGAAGCGAGATGGGGAAACGAGGCCTCCGAGTCGGTGTCGGTGATTAGCGTCGGTACCCTCTGTGGCGTCGGCAAAAGATCAAAGGGAGCAAAGAAAACTACAGACTTAGAAGTTCCTAACCTCGGACAGAGTTTAGGCCTTCCCACCTGCCTCCGGGGATAATCTCTACTACAGTACACATTTACACCAATTACACAGTGTGGCCGGGCCCTGGCTTGCATCCTCCGCCACCTCTATGCGCCACTCGGCACTCACACTCGCCTTTACTACTAGGTGTTGTTACACGACTACCGCCGTGCAGTCAACTACCTGATAACTCCTCGGTACCACGGCTACCATCCTCGACTCTCCGCTCCGTCCTCCGTCCTCACGGCCTTTTTACCTCCTGTATTTATAACTTTATTATTTTACACCTCTCACACCCGCATCTCTTGTTGTTCTAACTTGACTCTACACGCTAGGAGCCCTCTCTCTCACTTCCACCTCGTTCTCTTCTCTATTCCGATTAATTTCCTCCCTCGACGCGCTGTCGGGCGATGACTCTCAAACCTGCGTTCAGTCATTAATCAACGAGGTCTGGTTTATGGGCTTTAAGTCCTTCTTTATAGTTCCAAGAAGAATCCTCCGACTTTTTAATAGGTCCCAGTTCATCCGTATGGATTTAAACCGTAATATATATTTTTTTAATATTCCATCCTAAAATTATTTCGTAGCCAATTTCAAAAGGTATAAATACACTCAGATGAATTCATGCACTCACGTCACAAAAAATCTTGTTAATATAGTGATAACGATGAAAAAATATAATTAAATACCTATATGGAAATAAGTACACCCACACATATTTAGAATTAGTGTTGTTGCAGTGTGCATAATCACGGTATTACATTGTTGATGATTGATTAGTATTAATACATTATTATCTATACATTCATTTACATAAATATATGTAATAACAAAACTTTTGAAATAAAGCTGATAAACAAGTTAGATAAAATGTCATTTAACTGCATTTATGAACTTTTGAAATTATTATGAGATTTATAAATTAATTTCTTTTAAATATCACTTACTCTTCAAATCTCAATTGGGTAAATTTTAAGACTGCTATAAAACCTTAAAGACTTTAGACGGTTATCTTGGTGAGACGGGAAACAGCTCTTTATTACAAGTCCTTCTGGAAGGCTCATAATAAGGATTTTATTTGGGTCGGAAAGGTCGTTATTTTTTGTTCTATTATGGAGGCTTTGAACGGTAGCCGACCAATGCAGACAGGTGGGCGCTAGTAAAGACAGGGAGCCCAGGCCACCTTACAGCAAAAAAGTACCGTCTATAAGGCTCTCCAGTCTCCCAACAAGTTAGTTTACTACGTCTAGACACTTCCATCTAACGAAACATCAACCACCTAAAGGATCTTATATACTATCTGCCTTTAACCGAATGAATTAAGTCGTACGAGAACTTATAGAATAAAAAGAAGTTGCTTATCGATAGCGGTGTGATCAAAGTCATTAAAAAGTAAGTGTTTTATTTTAAAATTTCCACATAAAAAAAGTTTATACATGAAAAGTAAAATTAATATTATTAAAGAAACAAGTTATAAAGTTGAAAACATTTATAAAGTTGATCCAAAAAATTAAGGAACAAGGAACAATAACAGAGCTGAAATTAGCTGAATGCAGCTCATAATAATCCGATGATACTAGTCTTCATATAAGTTTTACAGAACTTCATGTTTATCAATTTGCACGAATAAAAAAGTAATAAAGTAGACTGCCAATTGGTGTGGCACATAGTTTCCTCGCATACTATCTACGTACTTTATTGATTTTATGCTTTTGCAAGCCATTATTGTCCAATTGGTATAATTATTTATTGGTTTAACAATTTCACAATACTGCTTAAGAGCGCAGTAGGTTGAAATTAATCTGGGGTTATCTGCAAGCTACTTTTGACGAACAATACAAATTTCATTCAAATCTGATAAGTACTTTTGAAGCTATAGGTGTAAATACATACATATTTGTGCGCATGTGGAAGAGCAACAAATAGATGCGGAAGGTTGAAACTTAAATTGAGACCAACAATGGGCTAATTATGACCTACCACCCAAATTTAAGTAAAATTAGACGAGTAGTTTTTAAGATATATGGGTTCGCAAAAATTGAACGACAGACAGACACGGAACCAAAAATGATCCCTGATGTCCGTTACCTTCGGTATGCTCGGAAGAAGAACAGTGAATTTTCTAAATCGAAAAAATGAATGCAATCTTTTCTTGCAACTAAAGTTTCCTAATAAAATTAATATAAATCCTTACCATGCCATTTGAGGCCGAAAGCTTATGCAAGGCGTACGAGTATAATATCACAAACCTAAGTTTAAATCATTAAACATTTAATAATCGATCTATGGATGGAGAATTGAGACCAAAAAAAAGACACCGACACCAGTAATCCCTCATATTCCCAGCTAATTTTAAAATCAATTATTAATGCATTAGTCTAGTAATAAATTTGAATAAAATTGCACTATTTAATTCACCAATAACTTAAATTTAAGTAGGTATTTTGATAGTAGAATCATGTATACTTCTACAGAGAAGTGATATTACAAACGTCAATTGCTGATGTCCAATTACGAGATGAACGCAACTACATATAAAGGGTCTTATTTATAAACAGGCCACAGGCCAAACTATTGAAGTAAAGTAAAAGAAGGAAACAGATTGATAGACTTATCTTGGTTAAAAGATAATGACGGATGTCAGTGGGGAGGGACGGTGTGAACCGTTGGGCCGGAATGATGTATGGTCGCCTTTGAAAAGGATCAAGGTCTCTAAGAAGGACAGGCGACGCGTGCGGCTTGAAGCTTGGTTTCTTCGGTCCAAGCGGCGCGTGGCTTGACAGATTCGCATTCTTTCTTCCTAACATACCCTATCCCAGGGCTTTTTTTTCTCTCCCTTTTTTGCCATAAAAGGAAACTTCAACATAGAACAAAGATGTTTAAAGTCTCTTGACTTTTTAACCCAAATTTCTTATCCCGCACGTGTGTCAGCTTTTTATATAAAGCTCTGGAATTAAAAAGCTCCTATCTTCGAAAGCTCGTGTAATTCACACGTGTCTTCCAAAACTATGATAATCAATCTTGTCTTATATTAATAATAATAATATATAAATAACGGTAAATCCGAGATGAATAATAGTTATACATTAATACAAAGCGACATAACTTAAGGAATCTACTCCTAAAAGTCAAAATTTTGTTAACCAAAAACTTGTTTGTAAGCATGCAAAAGTAAAAAAAAAATAGATTCTTTTCACTGTCATATACGTATTTCATACTTTTAGGTAAATAAATTAGTAGATATATTATTATACACGTTTTAATTTTATAAGTGCTTTAAAATATATAATAAATGCTTAAATACCTGGCTGTTATTTCATTTTATTAACATAACAATGCACTGATAAGCACAGTTTTAGTCCCACAAGGATTGATGTCGGATCATTAAACAGCAATAAAAGAACACTATTATTTTAAGCTTCTGTTAATTTTGGACTTGAAACCAATTTATTAAATAGGATAAGCGATATATTAAAGAATCGGCGTCATATCACGGGTGCTATAAAATATCCAATTATTTTTTTATATCTAGGCGATATAACACGGGTTTTTCTCGACAAAGCTTTTGAACGGTTGGAAGTGTGCTCGCGCCACATTTAAGGACTGTCACTAATCTGTTTCTGTTACTAATACGGATTTAATGGTGGCAGAGCCTCCTTCTTGAATCCGAGCTCCGAGATATTACTGGAGGAAGCCGTAGATTTTATAATGAGGTTGTTGAGTTTTTTTTCTTTTTTTTAATTATCTTGAGGGAGGTTTGAGAGGCAGTCGGCTCCCCTTTGAACTGTTCTCTCCTATTCAGGACACACACACAAACCAACACAATAACAAAGAGTAGTTCCTTTTTACCACAAGTCTATGTTATCGCCGTCAGTATATCCGAGTGTGTGTGTGCCGAAAAGCGGCACCTTTTGATGTCGTTGTTTAAGAGATTTTCTATTGGAGGTCGTTGTAGTGGAGAAGCCTCACCAGAACTCTGACTATTGTTCCTGAAGGTTCCTCCATTGAAACGGGGGCAGATCCTTGGGCGGGAGAAAGAGATCCCCTCAGGTGTACTACAAGCCAACTACTGTGGCTCTCTTATTTACTATAATATCGATAGTAAATTAATTATTACTCGAGAGTTTTGTTTAGTGATGACAAGCTATCTTCCCTGAGGGTATAACTACAAGATCCAACCAGCAAAAAGACAATTTAATTTATTTTCTCATGATTCATAGTTGAATCTTTCATCATCAATAGTAGTAAATGCAAGATAACAAAACGATGAGTGCAAACATCGTGCTTATGACGTGTACTGTACACCCATTGACTCAAGAAAGTTGAAACCTCAACCGATTTCAACTCTGATAAAAAATATATCTTTTATCAATAACAGGGCCTCTTCCAGTAATTGAAAATTATTCAGTTAAAGAGAAGCTAAATATTTGATAGTATGTATTTTTTAAGTTCTTAACATTTTATTGGTTATATTTTATCTAAATATAATTGAATGCCTCTAGAGTCTAGAGATAATATATAAATAATCATGTTAAGTTTTATGTAACAGAAGAAAACCGCTAATTCGTGTTATTTTAAGTTCAATTAAGGAAATTGCCAGGTGCTTTAAAAGCTCATCACTAGGTGCTTAAAAGCTCAAAAGGCTTTAGCTTTGTTATAAGTGCATATTTAGCATGTTAAAATCAGCTAAAGGTAGATCATAATATATTGTCATATATAGATATCATATCTGGGTGTAATTGAAATTCACAAAATGAATTCTATTTTAAATCAAATTATAATTAATATTTACAACGGGAGACAGATAGAGAAAAATAGACTTCAGCGCCGGGATTCGAACCACGGGCCTCCTTTATTACTAGAACATAGGCTCTAACCATCTAAGCCCTAAGCTACACTGAAGAATAATTTCCTCTGTTGATAACGATATCTAGTCCCGAATTAAGCTTAAATTTTTGAAAGCTTAATCTCTCTAACCACTTTTAAGTCCAGAAATCAACATTTTCGACAGTAGACCGAGAAATAACGCTTGTAATATAGGAGGCCCGTGGTTCGAATCCCGGCGCTGGTCTATTTTTCTCTATCTGTCTCCCGTTGTAAATAGTAATTATAATTTGATTTAAATTAAAATTTAAACTTTCCGCAGTATGAATGCTACCAAAAACTTAAAAATTTAATTTAAAATTAATTATATTAAAGGTCGACCAAAAAGTGATGGAAAAATCTGAGGAGTGAGTGCCCTCAATAGAATCATATAGACTACTATCAAATAGACCACTGTGATGTAAATATGAATACGATGTTTGGAAGGTTTGCCAGATGTAGGTTATAAAACTTAACTGCTGCTCTCTCTCTGGATGTAAACAAACCTTCCATGTTCCGATATTATATCTATATATATATACAATGCACTGATAAGCACAGTTTTAGNGGTATATTCGTTGATAGTATGGACCAAAGGTCGTTTTGGTTGAGATTTATTCCTTGGCATATTCTTCCTGTATAGTTTCCACAAAGCAGATGTTTGTTAACATAAATTGTCATTAATAAAAATGTATCAAATATTAATATCAATCCACTTGCTTAAATGCAGTGGAAACCTAGCGCAAGACATGATAATAAAGTGAATCAGCCACATAAACACTAACAAGCATTCGTGTTTTGTATTCTTCGCCTTAACCGAACCCAATTAAAATCAATAAATCAATAAAACGATTTTTTTCTTATTTTTTTACAAGCTAAACGAAATATTTAATAATAATAAAAAAAAGAAATCTGTCTAGGGCCTCATGTCTTAAAGATAGGAGAGACAAGGGAGGCAGGTTGTTAAGCGGTAGTTTACGGCCTTGGAGGGAGGTAACGAGAAGGTTTTACTGCTTTAATAACAGTAGCGCTATTGTAACCTTCTCTACCCAGTAATTAAGGATCTGAGCTCGCTTTGATCTTTCTCCGACCCATAACACAACATATAGGAAGTCTTTCCCGCCTTCGAATCAGCTGTTGCTGTTCCTTTAATTTCAGATAATCTATTGTTTTCTTGCGGTTTCTTTCTAGAAGAACATCATGCATGTCTTATACATCACATATTGAAACCACCAACATTATTGATAAAATCCAGCTTACCGCGAAACATTAAGAAAAATTAAAATCTATTTTTCTTGTTGGCTAAATTTTTAGGTTTTTTAAATGATATGATTTGAAAATAGTGCACCAAGGAAAAGTTTATCATCATTTAATTATCATAATTTATTCACATTTTTACTTTCTCATACTATACATATTATAAATATATATAGAGAAAGTATTGCATTGGCATAAAAATGAGATTTTGATTAATTTTCACGGCATTTCCCGTGCTAAAAAAAACTGATGTTATGTTAAAAAACATTAATTTAAGGCATATTCCCCTTTCCTTCTAAATGAGTGATATTATTTATATTTATTTACAATCCGCCATCTTGATTTATGATGGTGGTCGTGTAAATAAAATTAAACGATATCTTTGGAACTAATCGTACTAGAATCTTGAAATTTTGATTATAGCAACCTTTTATGACACAAGCAACTTGGCATGAAGATGGTGGAAAATTATACTTAAAATTGGAAATTACTAATGACTAATTACACTGTAATTTCGAAATTTTGAACTTAACCTCTTTAGATAGGAAAACAACTTCAGTAAAATGTATTTTTTATACGTCCATTTTTTTTTTAAGATGGTGGCCTTAAACTTATTTAAGCCATGTACCTTTACTAATATATTGTTATGTATCACCACTTTTTAAAATGTTAAAATCTTCGAGTGTACACATAATATAAAAATTTGTGAATTATATTGATATCTGCAAGCTGATTTTCTAAAAATTTCATCCTAAAGCGGATAAAGAGACATACATTGTAAGAAAAGAAGGGGAATTAAGCTCTAACTGATCTTCTAAAGTTAGGAAGCTAATATATGACAAAGGGCTTCTATTTTATAGATGTAAGCATAAATATTAATAATAGCTAATTCTAATGTTAACCTAGGGATGTGATATGACACGGAGGGATATACAGAAGGTAGATACCGCTGCTTTTCCCGGAAACATAACTTTTAAAAAAGTTTTAAAAGTAAACAAAAGATTTTCCACGGCTGCAGTCAAATATATTACAATCAATGTTAAATATTTGTTATAGAGTAGATAAAAAAAAAAGACGATTTATTATCTAAAATTATGTCTGATACAATAATTCATACTAAACTTTCTTATATACGATTAACAGTATCTTCGATTAACAAGTTTTCGCGATTACAAAACGCCAAAACGATAGATTCAGAGGACTTTAAAACGTTTAGATCCATCAAAATCTAATTTTTGCGCTATAAAAATACTTTCTCTCTTTAACGACACAGTATAAGAAAATAAAAAATGATAAATTGGTCTCAAATTTAGTCTTTGGTGTAAAATAGTTAGCAGATTAATTATTTATTTCCTGTCTATAATATTACTAAACATAACAGTAATAGAGACAAATGCACAGTACTTATGGTAAAATAGTTAAGATTAAGCGTTCAGAGCAAGATTTTTTTCCATAATAAAAAACATAAATTGTCATTAATAAAAATTTATCAAATATTAATATCAATCCACTTGCTTAAATGCAGTGGAAACCTAGCGCAAGACATGATAAAAGTGAATCAGCCACATAAACACTAACAAGCATTCGTGTTTTGTATTCTTCGCCTTAACCGAACCCAATTAAAATCAATAAATCAATAAAACGATTTTTTTCTTATTTTTTTACAAGCTAAACGAAATATTTAATAATAATAAAAAAAAAGAAATCTGTCTAGGGCCTCATGTCTTAAAGATAGGAGAGACAAGGGAGGCAGGTTGTTAAGCGGTAGTTTACGGCCTTGGAGGGAGGTAACGAGAAGGTTTTACTGCTTTAATAACAGTAGCGCTATTGTAACCTTCTCTACCCAGTAATTAAGGATCTGAGCTCGCTTTGATCTTTCTCCGACCCATAACACAACATATAGGAAGTCTTTCCCGCCTTCGAATCAGCTGTTGCTGTTCCTTTAATTTCAGATAATCTATTGTTTTCTTGCGGTTTCTTTCTAGAAGAACATCATGCATGTCTTATACATCACATATTGAAACCACCAACATTATTGATAAAATCCAGCTTACCGCGAAACATTAAGAAAAATTAAAATCTATTTTTCTTGTTGGCTAAATTTTTAGGTTTTTTAAATGATATGATTTGAAAATAGTGCGCCAAGGAAAAGTTTATCATCATTTAATTATCATAATTTATTCAAATTTTTACTTTCTCATACTATACATATTATAAATATATATAGAGAAAGTATTGCATTGGCATAAAAATGAGATTTTGATTAATTCACGGCATTTCCCATGCTAAAAAAAACTGATGTTATGTTAAAAAACATTAATTTCTTTGGGCTAAACTTACTTCGTCCAGTCCTAAGACATTACGAGCTATTTAAACGTTTAAAGTTTTATATTTGTATCAAAGCTTTTATAGCATTAAATACAATAAACTTTTGATGTTATAATTAATTCAGCAAAATAATTTTCTGGTGATATTAGTTTTTATATCTTCTTTAAATATTATAATTATAATTCTCAGTATTCCAATAATAATCATCAACAAAGTGCACCTTACCACATATAGTAATTGATTTATATTACTTCTTGCTTATTAGTCCAGTCAATAGGGAGTTTTACCGTGCAAAAGGTGAGGTAGAAGCGATTTTGATATATGTTACTAAGGTCTGGGCCCTGATTAAAAATCCAAGTTTTCGACCTCAGGGGGGGTCGGCGCGCCCCGCGCCCCCCCTTCAAAGGTACGAAAATTGGGTTTTTTCACTATAACTCCTCAACTGTTGATCCTACGGGAAAACATGTTCAGTACAAAATTAATCTAGACAAAATTACCGACATTTTTTATATGAACATTTTTTTTGTAACTCTATTGTGTAACGAGCTACAGCGGCGGAAACATGAGTATTTTTTCATCAAAATGGCCCCACTCTAAATTTTTCATATTTTTAAAATTTTTAGGGGCTATTCATTACTAGCCCAGGAAAAAAAGGCTTTTAAACAACAAAAGGTTGGGTAGGAACACTTTTTGATATATTTTATTTAATTTTGGTCCTTAGGGGGGGAAGGAGGGGGGTTTATGCTATCTATCATGTTGCATTAAATGTGCAAGAAATGGTTGTTTTTTAAAAGAT
>KZ651550.1:102559-130995 GCA_001010745.2 Gerris buenoi
ATTTCTTGCACATTTAATGCAACATGATAGATAGCATAAACCCCCCTCCTTCCCCCCCTAAGGACCAAAATTAAATAAAATATATCAAAAAGTGTTCCTACCCAACCTTTTGTTGTTTAAAAGCCTTTTTTTCCTGGGCTAGTAATGAATAGCCCCTAAAAATTTTAAAAATATGAAAAATTTAGAGTGGGGCCATTTTGATGAAAAAATACTCATGTTTCCGCCGCTGTAGCTCGTTACACAATAGAGTTACAAAAAAAATGTTCATATAAAAAATGTCGGTAATTTTGTCTAGATTAATTTTGTACTGAACATGTTTTCCCGTAGGATCAACAGTTGAGGAGTTATAGTGAAAAAACCCAATTTTCGTACCTTTGAAGGGGGGGCGCGGGGCGCGCCGACCCCCCCTGAGGTCGAAAACTTGGATTTTTAATCAGGGCCCAGACCTTAGTAACATATATCAAAATCGCTTCTACCTCACCTTTTGCACGGTAAGGCCCTTTTTTTCTCCCTATTGACTGGACTATATGGTGTTCAGGCTCCCTGATGAGCGTACCTCAGACAATATGTACAATATTACAATCTTCTTTGGAGGACACACTTTATATTCGAAGACATTCTGCAGAGCAGATTATTTGATCAAGCTCACTAAACTTTTTTAAGTCCACTAAACTACTCTTCAAACTTTTTTCTATAGTTCTGCACCAGAAAAATGTGAACAGATAAACTGACTTAAAATCTACATCTTAGAGCCAAAGATAGAATTGGAAAGCAAATGTTTCTTATTTTCTAATGACCTTTTGTAGAATAAAAGAATTTCTTCGTATTAAACTTCTTTTTGAGCTTCTTCTTATTCCATAAGTGTAGCTGAAAATAGGAAGTCCACAATTACAGATACTTTGAACTTAATATTTTGAGATGGAGATCCTCTTGGTTTGTGAGTTTCTGCAGGTGGCTAAAAAGTCTTTTCATGGAGCAGGTAGCTAAAAATCTTCCCTCAACCTTATTATGTCCATTCACTTTCACTTCTGACAATAATAGTGGTGTAGACGGCGTGGCATGAGCTGTACAACTTCTACTATGATCATTTTACGGTATATTCGTTGATAGTATGGACCAAAGGTCGTTTTGGTTGAGATTTATTCCTTGGCATATTCTTCCTGTATAGTTTCCACAAAGCAGATGTTTGTTCAGAATAGCAATACGTCAGTGTAATGACGACTACACTGTTCATAATGTATAGTTATGTACCTCTACTGAACATGAAGGTAAATGACGATATATTATCACCTGCATAAAGGTAAATTTGAGTTACCTCATCCAATTATCTCTAAGTAATAAATAATGCTCATTGTGATATTGTATGGTGTTGTTGTTCATTTAATAAGTCAATTTTGTCTTATTTTTTATTAACTATAACTTTGTAGTGCTGTGTTTCTCTTAATAACTTCGATTGAAAGCTGTTTTGTTTAAAGAAAAGAAAACTTTGTACCAACCTAATAGAAACTATATTTTCAATACCTCAAGCAAAAAATAATGCTTTTCAGTAACTTGGGAAAGATTAGATTTCTACTAAAATGTTGAAAATTAAAGAAAATAAATAAGTAGGCAGGTATATTCCAGAATATTTTACATTATAACAGCTAGCTTTGATATAAAAGTTTCATCACTTCTTCTACGTTATAACATAAAATTTGACTATTGGCTTATAACTTATAGGGAATTCCTATAGCAAATATGATCTACATTCTACATCTACAATCTACAATGTATTTGAAAACAACAAAAATTACACAATTTAAACATTAATTTGGTTTTGTTTATTAAATATGAGGTGCTCGTTGTAGTTAGTTTTATTATCAGAGAAAAAATTAGTTTTATTCGGAATTTTAGCGGTGTACGTAGTCAGTAACAATTAATTATTTTTATTAATAAGATAATTCATTTAATGTTGGCTTATAAAGCTTGTACTTTAAAAATAAGAGGTATTGTTTGATCTACGCCGAGTACTTAGTTTATTGGTATCTGATAATATTTTTATATATTTATTGTTTCCTTTTATTTTTATTTCTCTTATTTGTTCCATTTAACTCTAGGTAAAAGACGATATATATTTATAATTTTTACTGAAATAAAGTCGAAACAGTATCATTGCTCGAAATTTATAGTATAAGTTAATATAGTAAGTAAGACATAGTAAGTATTGCAAAATTCAATCAAATTTGACGATATTCCCCTGTTACTAAGAGTAACAGAGTATTATTACAATATTACTTCAGAAAGTATGGAAAAAGTTATTCCCTTCATTTTACCAATCAAAGGCTGCATAGGGAGCCACTTTTCACGTCAATCGTTTGGCTGAATATTGGTTCAGAACTTACAAAATTCAACCAGACAAAAATCCGTATTCAGCACAATTATTGTATCGCGTCTGTCCGACAACATTTTTACACACCACCATAAAATCTTAAAAACAACCAACTCGTTCAATTTTGAAGAAATATTAGAGTTTTGACAAAATTTGATTCCATTTTAATTTCTTCTTCCAATGAAATTTGGAAAGGTGAGTAATAATTAGCCCACTATAAGTGCCACAGAAATTTATGTGTAGAGTCTACAATTATTACTTAATTTTCCACAAGCACACAACTACGTCTTTAAAAGATTTCTTCTATAATTTTAAAGAAATAGATGGGTTTTTAAAAGTAGACCAAGTAATATGGTCCCATATCAATTTTAACTATCTGCGCACATTAAACAGTGAATAAAATATATGTGACCTCACTGAGAATTGAAATAGGTTCCAGTTGATTTATACTTTTGTGACAATTGAAGATATGTGCCACCCTAATTGCGGCAAACTGTTTATAAATATGTATACTCGTATTTGAGTATGAGATAAAATAGCTTTGACCAGGACTAATTTGACAACTCATTATCACGGAGCGAAGCTAAATCAATTTGAATTTTATTATCAATGTGCCTGCCCTAAATGATAGCACCATGGAAAAAAAATTACTTCTACAATAATAAGCCAAAGGAAAACCTTTATTTACAGGTCTAAGAAGTATCATTAATCTATCGGCATATTTGAAAGAAATGTTTAAAGCTGGTAAGGTATATTTAAGAGTTTTTTTGCCATTCGTTTATAGAGAGCCAAAGATATTATTTCTTATAATAAGAGTACAATTAGCCCCATTATAATTACTAGCCTAATTTATGATGAGCGGAATGTAATACCCCTCTAATTTAGTTTGCTTTGTTTTATTTCGTTTATTTCTTCTTTTTCTTAGTACAATATGAGTATTATTAAGTTATAAAACAAAAAGTAATTTTTTTAAAAATTCCAAATAACAAACAGAAAATTCTTGCAAGTACATTGATCTGAATTAGAACATTGGCGGATACCTTTTCATTTCTTACTTTCTGGAACCGAATCCGGCCCTGACTTTTTGTTTGTTTATGTATGCATGTGTGTCTGTCTCCACCTGTCCGAATTTATAGGTGCTAAAATGGCTGAACGATAGATTATTTATGTTGTTTTTTTTTTTTCAGATGTGAGCGCAAAAATGTTTCTCATGTTGTAGGCATGGTTTGATCGACAAATATCTTGTAGAACCAAATATATTAACAATTTTAAATAAAACAAACCCCAAAAAATTAGGTTCACTAACAACACCGACTGATTCGCTAATACATTTTTTTGGGTACTTCAATACCACCTAGGGACTCGCGATTTTTTGCGATTGGTCGGAAATTAGCCTTACACCGACTGGAAAAATGGGAAATAAATTGAAAAGTTAAAAATCGAAAAGGAGACTGAAAACGCGGTAACTGATTTTAAAAGATATACAAATCTTTAAAATTCAAATAAATCATTTGAAATTGCATAAAAGCAACATCAAAATGTAATTAAAATCTAACAAACCCAAATTGGTAAATAAAAACAAAGACAACTCTAAGATAGAACTCAAAATAATGTAGTACAAAAAAATATGGATTTATCATTATGACCAATAACGTAACCAGTTAAATAAAATCAATCAAATAAACAACTATTTAATTTAAGTTAGTGCCTTTAGAATACCTCTTTGTCAACGATATTGAACTGGAACTGAGAATTACATCATTAGTAAGACTATAAAATAGTTCCTGTAATATGTTCTGCCATTCTGCCACTTAACATTTAATAAATTACAATGGCGTGGGTAGAATTTTAATATTTTATAATCATATTTTAATGTTTTATCTTAAATCATTCGCCATAAGAACCATTTACATAAAAATGTACAGTAATTGCTACTGTTACAAGCAAATGCAATTTGTATAAATATAATAGAAATACGTATAAAAGACGTGCCCAAATAAGTTTTTAAAACTTTTTGGATACTATCGGTAGTGCTTATTTTATTTCAATAAGAAATATGCAATGGCACAGAAAGAATTAAATATTTGTTTATAATGTAAAATAACGTAACAAAGAAGTTTATCAAATCTACTCCATTCAAATAGATCTGATCATGCAATATTTACATTGGAATGTAGCATTTGAGTAATTGACATTTAAATGTGTAAAAATAAAGAATAGGAAGAAGGAAGTTGATTTACCTTCGTGTATATTCGTGAGGAGTAAGAAGAGAAGAAGTACACAGATGTATGCGGAGTTGGATGCCGGAGGATACTGAAGTGCTAAGACTGCGGCCAGGGGAGTATAACCCCCCTCAGGTAGTGATTGGAAGGGGGGAGGGGAGAGGCGGCGTTTCCCTTTGATCTGTGCCGACACACACACCACAACACGTACAGCCTAAACTCTTCTACAGTCCATTTGGTTTTACCTAATTCTCTCCGTCCCGCCCGTCTGTTTCTCTCCCAGGAAAAATATCCCTTGTAGTAGTGGTCGCTCAGTTACACCATCTTTTTACAAAAAGGGTTGAGGAAAAAGGGCTACCGACACAGAGTTTACTAGAAAACCCTTTCTTAACACTCTTAAGACATCCTATAAGCCTTTTTCCCTCACGGAAAAACCATAATTTTGCGGTTTTCAACTCTTAATCTTCGGAAGTCAAACCAAGGTCTCCTTTTCCACCTTTAGTAAGAAATGTAATTAAGGTAATAATTCTGGGAAATGGCAGGTGATTTCTGGAGGCCAACGATACTTAGACAACATGACATCAGAGTAAGAGGGATTTTGATATTTTTTGTCCGTGCTTAAGCCTTCATTTTCCTGATCGCATATTTATAAAAATCTGCAGTCATTCAGGTTATAAATGCATACGAATTATTATTGGCTGTTCTGTATTTTTTACCTTCATAATAGTATGTATTTAAAAAGAGCATTTTCCTTCTATACATCAAGACAGACAGATTTAATTGATCATGTGTCCACTTTCAGAAAACAAATGATTGTCTCATACATTTATACATAAGACATGTTGAATAATTATTTATTTAAATATCAGGATATTACAGAAGTGAGAAGTGTCTTAACACAAAAGTGATTTTCACCGACTTAAATAATCTTATATTTGCCTAATTTGCGTGGCACATAACTTCCTCAGGTCCTATTACCGCAAATAATGGTCACATGAGTAAAGTATCAAATTTAATGAGATAAGTATCAAATTATAAAAAAACAAGTAAGGCGCGCTTCACGTAAGTAGGTACGTGAGGCGATAATCGCCGGTTTCTGTGCGATTAAGTTTAAATATTAAGTGTAATAGTTGCATATTCTTTTTCTACACTTTAAGACCTTAAAATTCATGTATAACATGCCATGGTGACAAAACTTTTTTAGCCACCCGCCATATTGGCCGCCATCTTGAAAATATCAAGTGTAAAATTTTTATAGTTGCATATTCATTTTCTACACTTCAAGACCTTTTATTTTATCTATAATATACCATGGTTACTAAATTTTTTTTTTAGTCATCCGCCATATTGGCCGCCATCTTGAAAATATTACTTGTGTAATTTTAATAGTTGCATATTCTTTTTCTACAATTCAAGACCTTTAATTTGATATATAACATGCAATGGTAGCTAAAAAAAATTTTTTGGTCACCCTCCATATTGGCAGGGCCGCCATCTTGAAAATATTACGTGTAAAAACTCCAAAATTTGTCCAGTTGTCTAAAANATTAAAAAGGAATCTATAGTAGTTTATGAGTTGAAACAAGCCAACGGACGGACAGACAGACAAAGCCGTTATATAAGGTAGGGACATTTGCACAAAATGATATTTTTATTCCTCCGGCTAGAAAGTTAAAATAAAAAAAAAAATCTTTAACATTAATGCCACAGAATATTAAGGCTAGACGCACATTGGAGGCAAAACAGTCTGCAGACTGTCTGTGGGCTGTCTGTCCCAGTGCAAAAGATTGTCGCTGGTGACAAAAATCTCGCTGTCCAACAATCTGTTGCAAAGGATGAAGCCTTTGCAGACAGCCCGCAGATAGTCTGCAGACTGTTTTGCCCCCAATTTGCACCTAGCCTAAAGGGGGATGGTTTGGAGTTTTGATATCTATTTAGATTTTCAGCGGGATCAAATTTAATAGGACTCGATATCTCGCAAAACTATACTTCCCCTGGAAAATTGACCTGGATCGGTATTTAAAAGGAATATATGTATGTATTTTGTTCATTAATCCAAATCATGGAAAATTACGTTTTACTCTTAAAAATGGCCTTCGTGGAAGAAATTAAAGTTCACAGTTGGTTAAAATGAATATAGTCCTGTCTGTCGGCATATTTTGTCTTTCCTTTCTATTGGTTTGTAGTTATTTAAAAATAATTTGCCAATTAGTGTGGCATACAGTTTCCTATTGTCCTATTTCTTATACTTTAATGATTTTATGCTTCTACCGCCAATTATTGTGAAATTGATTTAATTTTCCCCCTGAATTTTTTAAAACTGTCAAAATTGTTTTGATTTTTTTTTTTTACATGAATTGAAGTATCAATTTCGCCATACATAAAGAGCGCAGCGGGGGTCGCAATCAATGTGGGGCTATCTGCAAGCTACTATTGACAAACCATCTAAATTTCATAAAAATCAGATGAGTACTTTTGTAAATGTAAGTGTAAATAAATGTTTGTTTGTGCACATGAGGAAGAGAAACAAATAGGCGCATACTCGTATATGGGACCAACAATAGGCTAAGTCTTGCCTATTACCTATCCTAATTTCATTAGAATCGGACGAGTAGTTTTTAAGATATGTTGGTTCACAAAAATTGATCGACAGACTGACAGACAGACACGAAACCAAAAATGTTTTCCTGAGGTCTGAAACAGGTTTCTGTCTTGGAATATTTGAAATCGGAGACAAAATATTTGCATTCTTCAGCTTCAGAACGATCAAATAGCCTCAGTTATCTTTGGTGAGCTTGGAAGCAAAACCTGCTAGATAGTTAGATAGTTGTTTTGATTTTCATTTTATTATTCTTTTACACACTGTCAATGAGAAACAATTAAATACATCATTAAAAATATCTTTTATGGTGTACTATCACGTACAAAAAATCTTAAAGTTGCTTATTACCAAGTCTTACATACTTAACTTACTTACTCCAGGGCGTTACATTGCCTTCGTTCTATCAGCCCATAGCCCATATCTTCCGCTTTTGAGCTGAGGAACTGATCGCCATCTTTTGACTCCTAAGTGGCGGAAGTCATCTTCAACATCTTGGGGCTTGGAGCCATCTTTGCCTGGGTCTTCCTAGGATCCTACATCGTCCAGGATTCTGAGAAAAAAACTGCCTTTACGGCCCTTTCTTCTTTCATTCGATGAACGGGTCCAAGCCCACTAAGTCTGCTGCTTTTGATTTCTGCCCCTATATCTGTTTTATACAGTGCGCGCAGCTCTTCGATAGATAACATGTCTACTGTCTACCACTTATTATTCCGTGCCACTCTGCTCCTTACGTTTTCTGAAAAAAGCTTGAATACACATTTATCTTTACAATATATACACTTTATTGCCCTTAGGCAAGACGATTATATTTAAACAATATAAACAGAAGTATAAGTATATATAGTACATACTTTATTTCGTACAAGATTTGTTGTTTTAGAGAATATTTGTTGAACATACTTATGAGGAAGCAAAACTTAATAATTTTGCTTTTTAAATATATTCACAAAATTATAATTGCATGACCACTCACACTCATTTGAATTTTATTGATCTATACGTAATAAATATAGCTATAAATATCGCTTTATAGAATATATATTACAATAATAATCTACTAAATTCAAGTGATAGTTGCAGATTAAAGTCTTCATAGATTTATTTGTATGAAGAGTTAGATAGTCTTTACAATGAGTTTGCTGTAATTTACCTAATTTTTGAGCTTCAGAGCACTTGAAACTAGAGGTAGCATTAATAATATCTAATAGAGAATAATTCAAAATTATATAATTTATGAATAAAAATAAAAACCAAACTGCAGTGTTTCCAAATTAAAAATTAAATGTAATTAATTAATTAAATGTCCAAATTAAATGTAAAACTGTAGTGTTTCCATTTGCAAAACTGTAGTGTTTCCATTTGCAAAACTGTAGTGTTTCCATTTGTAAAACTGTAGTGAATCCATTTGTAAAACTGTAGTGTTTCCATTTGTAAAACTGTAGTGTTTCCATTTGTAAAACTGTAGTGTATCCATTTGTAAAACTGTAGTGTTTCCATTTGTTGGTTGTTTCAGGATATACAACTGTCTCGATTCCCTTTGCCCTACTTGCCCCATTTTCTGAACTTATGCATGCTAAATTTTATCGAAATTAGTCCAGTAAAGTTTAGGCTCCAAGCGTCAGCATAGACAACACGTTAGACTGTTAGACGAAAAGATTTTTTTTTAAACAACTTTTTTGGAATCAGAACTGTAAAACGCAGGGGTGCCCAAAGGGGGGATTCATGGCGCAAAGTGCGCCATTAAAAAAAAAATTGGGGGGGATTTTAAAAAATTTGGGGGGAATTTTTAAATCTACATATNTTTATTTTAATCAAAAGATAATTCTCAAGTTTATTTAACAAAAATAACAATTACCCCTTTGTTTGATCACAGTTCATAAATAAACTGGTTTGATTTGTCGAATAAGTGATACAGTTACATTATTAAATAAAGAATTCCGCATTTTGACAGATCAAGTTGTAAGACAATCACAAATAATGAAAATAAAATTCATATTGTAAAGATTATTTACAATAGGAAGGAGTTGGACAGTTATGGACATTACACACACTTGCCCCTAGCAAAATTCTATGGAGAATGACATTATTGTCTGTGATATGTGCAACTATTGGCTGTAGAACAGAGACTTATTTTAGCCACCTTCCCGTTTATTACAGATGCCATATCAGTTTACCCCTAATAGTTAGTGTTTGTTTCCAAAGAAATTAAACCTCCCCTACTCTGAAATAACCCTTATAGACGCTATATTACACTCTACAGAAGATTTCTGTCGTATTCTATGACAGAACAAATATTAATATTAATAGCTTTTTCTCCCGAACTTACTGATCGTTATGAAGAGCTAAATTTTTAAAGTTTCCGATTCCGACAAATTCCAAGGCAGAAATCCATTTCAGATATTCGGGAACATTTTTAGTTCCGTGTCTGTCTGTCACTCAATTTTTGTTAGCCAACATATCTTAAAAATTTAATGAAATTAGGATGGTATGTCAAAACTCCATTGTTCGTCCCATATACCTAATTTAAAATTTAATAAATTTGACAATAATGCGCAGTAAAAGCATATACAATTATTAAAGTATACGAAATAAGATGTGAGGAAGCTACCATAGCCCATATCTTCCGCTTTTGAGCTGAGGAACTGATCGCCATCTTTTGACCCAGGAAAAATATCCCTTGTAGTAGTGGTCGCTCAGTTACACCATCTTTTTACAAAAAGGGTTGAGGAAAAAGGGCTACCGACACAGAGTTTACTAGAAAACCCTTTCTTAACACTCTTAAGACATCCTATAAGCCTTTTTCCCTCACGGAAAAACCATAATTTTGCGGTTTTAAACTCTTAATCTTCGGAAGTCAAACCAAGGTCTCCTTTTCCACCTTTAGTAAGAAATGTAATTAAGGTAATAATTCTGGGAAATGGCAGGTGATTTCTGGAGGCCAACGATACTTAGACAACATGACATCAGAGTAAGAGGGATTTTGATATTTTTTGTCCGTGCTTAAGCCTTCATTTTCCTGATCGCATATTTATAAAAATCTGCAGTCATTCAGGTTATAAATGCATACGAATTATTATTGGCTGTTCTGTATTTTTTAATTTTTTACCTTCATAATAGTATGTATTTAAAAAGAGCATTTTCCTTCTATACATCAAGACAGACAGATTTAATTGATCATGTGTCCACTTTCAGAAAACAAATGATTGTCTCATACATTTATACATAAGACATGTTGAATAATTATTTATTTAAATATCAGGATATTACAGAAGTGAGAAGTGTCTTAACACAAAAGTGATTTTCACCGACTTAAATAATCTTATATTTGCCTAATTTGCGTGGCACATAACTTCCTCAGGTCCTATTACCGCAAATAATGGTCACATGAGTAAAGTATCAAATTTAATGAGATAAGTATCAAATTATAAAAAACAACGATATTGAACTGGAACTGAGAATTACATCATTAGTAAGACTATAAAATAGTTCCTGTAATATGTTCTGCCATTCTGCCACTTAACATTTAATAAATTACAATGGCGTGGGTAGAATTTTAATATTTTATAATCATATTTTAATGTTTTATCTTAAATCATTCGCCATAAGAACCATTTACATAAAAATGTACAGTAATTGCTACTGTTACAAGCAAATGCAATTTGTATAAATATAATAGAAATACGTATAAAAGACGTGCCCAAATAAGTTTTTAAAACTTTTTGGATACTATCGGTAGTGCTTATTTTATTTCAATAAGAAATATGCAATGGCACAGAAAGAATTAAATATTTGTTTATAATGTAAAATAACGTAACAAAGAAGTTTATCAAATCTACTCCATTCAAATAGATCTGATCATGCAATATTTACATTGGAATGTAGCATTTGAGTAATTGACATTTAAATGTGTAAAAATAAAGAATAGGAAGAAGGAAGTTGATTTACCTTCGTGTATATTCGTGAGGAGTAAGAAGAGAAGAAGTACACAGATGTATGCGGAGTTGGATGCCGGAGGATACTGAAGTGCTAAGACTGCGGCCAGGGGAGTATAACCCCCCTCANAAAAAAAAAAAAAAATACAAATTCCAAACATTTTTGAACGTGAATTATGATACAAAGAAATATGTATATATATTATATATTTATATATTACACCAATACATAAATATTTAAGACTTAATTCCAAAATGTACACTTAGTCTCACAATGCAGATGTACTCCAATAATCTTGACTTCACGCTCCGCAGTATAACAAAATTACTTGACCGTCTAATCGTCTTAACAATTCATTAGTATGGTGTGTGTTTCACTTTTGGAAAATCGCAAAAAGAAATTCGTTTCAAGACCAAAAAAAGAGTTTTTTAAAATTAAATTATTTAACAATCTTATGGAATTTTTTTAATGATCACATCCAAAGTTTTTAGTACCATTCAGAATCTATTTGAAATCTATCTCAGTGTATTTAATTTGTTCTCAAGTAACATTAGTCCTGGTTGCAAGAATGCTATTTTATGAGCCTCTCACCGCGAACTGACTTTTCTTTGCTTGCGGAATCGTACTTAGTATCTCTCAATTTCATTTGATTAGGGTTATTTCAATTTAGAGGGTTTAATAATTAATTTTAACAACATGTTATGTGCAAACAACAATGACTTTACAATTTTTTACCTTTCTTTTTAACGGTTAACGGTATGTGATATAATAAATTACCAACTTTTAGTCCAGGGCATTTTAAATTAAAATATAAGTCAGGGATAAAGCATCCATGATGATGATGCCAAATTGTTATTAATCAATAATTTTTACTGTAATCAATTTGTAATTTCGCTGGAATAAGCACACATAGGGTGAATTAATTTGAGAATGAACCAGCAGAAATAATTGATTTTTAATTTTCTTCTGTGATGCTTATACTTATATTAATGTATAGTTGTTTATTTACGCGATGTGAATGGTTTGTGTGATAATGTGTGTGTTGAGTAATGAGGGAGGTTACAATGCATCTCGAGCAGAAAGGGAAAGATGCGGGATGAAAGAGATGGTAGTCCGGATTCAGGATGAGAGTAAGTGGGTTGAAAGTTGATACTCATCTGTATCGAACGGGAGTAGTGGAAGCGTTATAAGTCGTGCCTGTAAAGCATCTCGTTTGCCACCTTCACAACGCGGTAGGTGTTAAACATAGAACTTCTTGTTATTTTGTTGTTTAGTGCCGAGTTATGTCTAATAAATTTTATTCAAAAAAGAGGATTATAAATGTCTGCGAAGACACGCCGTCGACTCGTCTTCTGGGCCGAGTGGGAAGCGTGATTCGAATTCATGCAAAAAAATGCATACCAGATGCAAAGACGTGAACATGCGAGACCGCTTCTCTCGCGGCTTCGGCCTCGGCCTCTTCGAGACAAGAAAAAAATAAAATCGTAAAAGAAGAAGGAGATATGTGAGGCTCGGGGCGCCGTGCACGGTGCTCGCGGTGAACTGGACTCTGTAATAGAGGGGTTGGCCGACGGTAATGGCGGTCTGTTTGAACAGACGCAAGTTATTCAGGGCTAACTAGAAGGCGATTGGCAGGCCGGAGGCATGCTAATCAGGTAGATTAGAGAGTGAGCGGCCGGCCTCTAATCCACACACTAACCGCACGCTCGGCTCTCACCACCCCAACCATTAACCCTTATATACTGTCCTGCAGTCCCTCCACCTAGCACCCAGCACACTTCCTACACCACCACTCTAGCGCACCTTTGACTCGTTCCGCTCTCGCCTTGCACTTCTCTACTCACACTTATAACAACTCTCCATTTCCAACAACTCGGGCCTTGCTTCCAACCAAACCTTGCTCTCAAATTAACTGGGTCAATCATTTTGAGTCATCCTAAAAGCAAGTACTTATTTGCTTGCTTTTAGGATTAAAGGACGTACCAATAAATCCTTGAAGATTTTTTGGTTTTCTTATCATTTATATTAGGTAATTTACTACCGCAATAACTGTACTTTGTATGTTTGATAACTAATGAAATGTCTAAGTTTTCCTATGACTAACTCGAGAAAGCGAAGGCAGATGGGCCTAGAGATGTACCTGTACCTGGTACCTTTCCACACCTTCGAATTATAAGTCGATCATACAAAGAATTTTGAAGACCTCTTGCTTTCAGGATAATTCATTACCCTCAACATTGGTGTCCATTAAAAGAAAAAAGTTGTGTGTTAAAAAAATAGTTTCTGCATAATAAGTTAGTGCACTGTATAATAAGTCAAGGCAGTGTATGACATAACCCACTGATTCGCTTATCAAAATGTTTGGTTAGATGTAGATCACCTGGAGACTCGCGGTTTTTTGCGTTTAGTCAAAAATTGGCCGCAACCGACTGGAAAAGTTATTTTATTTTTTTATTCTTTTTATTTTTACCCCCCTTAAAAAATTAAAGATGGCTGACGCGACATAAATGATTTTTTGGGGGCTTATTGCGGCTGAACGGTAAGTGGTAAGTCGTATCGAAAAGCATATATTATTATTAGAAAAGCATATTACACCAGCGGAGACTGATATTAAAAGATCTATATAGATTCTACCTTAAACAGAGCTAAATTACACAATTATTTTTTTACATTTTTGACTTTTAGCTCTTATGATGGCGTCCGCAATTGTTAAACGATTAAATTTTCTGATTACGGTGTTAAAACCTCACACTAATGCTCTTTAATAATACCATTTAGCCACTTCCTAGCAGAAGCCCGCTAATAATTCTAAAAATAATCTGGAATAGATAAAATACAAATGATTATGTTAGTGAAATTTGGAAAATCTATTATATTAATATTCCTACTGGACTAATTGCAAACATTACATGATGAAATATGGTAAGGGGCTGTCTCTATGTGGACAACTTGATAATGTCTCATAATGGCCTTCAACTCGTTAGTCAAGTGAAAAGGTCTTTCATACCCACAATTACCGAGGTGCAATTAATGGTTAACAACTCTCTCTGTTCTTCAAGAAAATTTGACGCGCTCGAGAGGAATAGCCCAAAAAGAGAAAGGGGAGCGAGTTGTAAATATAATGAGTGAGGACTGACAGGCAGCAAAGGTTCCGGGAAGGGCTTTGCACACGCACAAGACACTGCCCTTTTTTACCTTTTCACCTTTAATTCGTTCCTAAGCACCCACATATATCTTTTTTCGGAACTCGGGGATGCTCAAATGTGACAAAGCCTATTATAGAGTGGGACGTCTTTAAGCAAAGCACAGTAGTAAGATTCTACAAACGTGGAGAAGTAGTAAGGTGGAATGATTTGGACAGCTTGTCTTGTCTCTTGTCAGTCGGGCAAGAAAGCCGAAAAGCCTAAGGGTGGTCCCTTAAGATCCATTTGTTCCAGGTCTTCTCCTTTGTCGGCTCCGACTTGGAAACGTGGCTGACAGCTCTTCCAGCCCCCCTCAGGACAAAATATATTATCTGGACCTCAGTTGCCCTTCAAAAGGTCTTAACACCTTATTCCACACTTTTAAGAACAACGACCTCACTCTGCTATCCAACAATAATTAGCTTCTACAATGAATTGAAAACTTTCTGATTAAGGCTTCACTACATCAAAGTAGTAAAAGGATCCAGAATTCTTGGACCTCTACTGAGTGCCGCTACATAAAATATGGCCTACGCTTTTAACTAATTACTAATATCTTTTAATTACCAATTCACAAATAATATTAATTTGATGATCACCTTAATGTTCAACAAAGTGAAGCAATTTATAATCTTGAATTTAAAAACAAGAAGTTTTGATCGAGTAGATTGTGGAAGGAGGTTGAATTAATTCAATGAATAGTTACAAAACAATTCTTTATTTTGTTTGCATTTTTTGACAAAACAGCTCTTGCAGTTCATGCCAAACTATTGAGCCCCCAATTTAATTTTGATGACACCAAAATATTGATTGCAGAAAATAACGATAAAAAAAACTATCACTGTCAGAAGCCTTGCAGATATTAAAGAAGGAACAAAATATCAACTTCAAAAAAGACTGCTTTAAGCAGGAATACTACACCAAATTAAATAATTAACTATAATATATAATCATAAAATATAATAGTGTCAGTAATTATTTAGAATTTGATTTATGGAGTTATCATTTAATTGATTATCTTTATTATAAAAGTAAAAACCTGTGTTGAACTATTTACTATATTATGTTTGAAATAAAGTTTTGGTATGTCCTGTATTGCTGAATTTTTACAAATTTGATTAAAAAATATTATTTTGGTTAGCTATGTTGATGGTACAAGTATAAACTCTACTAATCCAAACAACACACAGGGAATACCTAAACTAATCTGGACTATTGCAAGAGCTTTACATGAATCAATAAACCAATAACTGGAGCAGATGAGGTCAAAATATAAGTTTTAAGTTGAAGTATATAGTAGAAATGTGTTGTCTTGGTACATTTATATATTTTGATGTCTGAAAAAAGCAGTTGCGATTTATCATGTTAAAAACCAACATAACATGTGCTGTGCGGGTATTATCGATCATTATTAATCTATTTTCAACATTTTAGGGTGAATTGACGAGAATCCGTAAGTCCTTCCAAAATTTGTTTTATAAAAAACAATAACTATGACAATGCAATCAGCTAGTCTGTCAGGTCAGTATGTATGCATTTTAATTCCAATAAATGAATAGTCGTTTTGCTTTGTACATTAATTTTATTTTGGTAAATTTGTAATTTTGATTTGAGATCTAAGGATGGATCGAAATATCGCAAATAAGTGGAGTTAAAATGTTCCTTAAAAGACCCAACTTATCAAGGACCTTTTTTGGTTTTATCTAAAGTCTATAGGTATATTGTAAACTAATCGTTTTGCATTCACTTCGAGTGAGTAACAGTAATTATATTAGTTGATACCAACTGACTTTGAGTGGCTCTATAAATAGGTATAGAAAATATTTATATTACCATAAATTATTTAGTTCGAGACTTAGTAATTAAACCAGATTTTCTGTTATACAGGGTGTTTCGAAAGTCCCTCCCCTCTTAGATGTTGAACGGTTTGAGATAAATTAATGGAACTTGGAGGATACATGAATCATGCTAAGGGAACATTTTTTTAGGGCCCAGGCGACTACCTTCAAAAATTTCAAATTGGAATGTGTTTTATTGATAACAGATCTGGAGTCTAAGGAAAAAAAAGAAAATTTTACTTTTAATTTTTTTTCTATCTCAAATATTTTTCTCCGTATAGGTGGGGGGGGGGGCGTAGACAGAAAACTAACCCTCCCGAAAATAGAAAAAATTTAAACTAGTACCGTAATATCTTAACGGTCTAAGATAGATTAATAAAAAAAATTGGGGAATCTGTACCATGTAAAGGGAAGTTTGAATTTATCTACTCGCGCACTATAGGGGCAAGCAACCTTTTAGACCCTAGGCCACCTATTTGAAAAGTGCAAATTGAAATGTGTATTTTTGATAGCAGATTTGGAATCTTTGGATAAATACCAGAGAATTTTCCTTCAAAGCATTTTTTTCTCCCACAATACTTTGTCCCCTCTACGGGGCAAAAATAAAAAACTTCAGTGCACTTGTATAGGAAGAAAAAGTCCTAAACGAAATAATAAAAAAAATTGTCTTAACCACAAGTTTTGAAAAAAGAAAGATTGAAATACTAAGAAAATAACTGTACCTACTCTAAAAACATTGGAAATTGCTGGCTGTATTTTAAAAGGTTTAAATATATACTATGACGAAATGGAAAAAATGATAGGTTTTCGCATTTATGTAGTAATTTAGTGTTTATTACTTCTTGAGAAAAAGGATATAATGATTAAATAGAAAGGGTTTACCTACATATTTACCTCAAAACACAATTAATAATTTACACAATGTTCAATTTTTTATTTATTTATTTTTTTGTAAGTAGGTACTCCTCTAAAATCTATATTTTTTATACGTTTGCCCCCTTATAAGAGGAAATAATATTGTTGGCAGAAAAAAATGTAAGGAGTTATTTTTATCTATAGTTGGCTATACATTCCAAATCTGCTATCAAAACTACACATTCCAATTTGAAATTTTTAAATTGAGAGGCCTAGGGGCTATAAGGGTAGTTACCTCTAGGGCGCAAGTGGATAAATACAAATTTCCCTTTACATGATACAGATCCCACAATTTTTGTTAATTTATCTCAAACCTTTTAAAATTTAAGAAAGGAAAAAGGGGGAGACCTTGGGACTACCCGGTATATTGTGTATATATCAGATAACCGAATAATAATAATAGGTATTTAGTCAACTATAAATTTAAATTTACTTTCTAAAACTAGTAGACTTAAGAGTAAGTCTCACTCTAGCATTACGTAAGCGACGCTATCTATATTATTTATGGACAATAATCACTGTTAATGTCCAAAAATATTTAGCGTACAGATAGTATTCGATTTTTTTTTTTTTTTTTTAGATATCTAAAGTACTATTTAAAATTATTTTTAGTCCGTGACGTATGAGTGGAAATTGAGGAGAGGGTTTGCAAGAAGTTTTGTCTAAGTTAATATCATAATGTAGTTTTAGAAGGGGTTTCTTAACTTGTTTTATTGGGCTCATCCCTATTTAAAAATCTTCTTATAAAGGCCGTATAATTTATGACCTTTCAACCTTTAAACTTAATCATTCTTGGGCATAGACGGTCAGAGGTAAAAGATTAAGTAGACCTTTATAGATCGTCAATAAAAACGCGCACGTGTTTTTAAGTTCAAAGTGACTTCAATTGAACAGCCCCCGACCAATGCGACAAAAGTTAAAAAAAAAATCTTTTTGAACGGGGGATTAGGAACGAAGTGCAACCGCACGACGGTATTGTACTGCAAGGCGGTGGGATGGTATTGTACTGCAAGGCGGTGGGATTTACGACGTTCTTTCTTGAGCCTTTCGGTCACTCCACTCTGTAAAGGGGTGGATGACCACAGAATTACTGTCCTTATAATCCACACATGTCTTCTAAGTAACGTTATCCTTAATCTGCCTCGCAAAAATGACACGGTGTAGGCACCTCGTAAATGTTTAGATTGCTATGTACATGAAATATCAATATAAAAATTCAAATAAAGAAAAATAAGAAACTAAAATAAATTAACATAGTAGGCATGGTTATTTTTGTTTTTATAGAACTTTACTAATAATTTTTTTAAATAGTTAGTTTATTTATATTTTATTATTTCTAATAAATACCATTCTAAAAGTTGTGCTCTTAACATTAATTTCAATAATTTTAATGTATAATCAATTAATTTTAATGTAATTAAAATGTTCTACATTTAATGTTATTAATGTTAATAGCAAATTGAGAGAAGTGAAGTTTGATCGTTTTGGGAATATACTCATACTCCCGAAATTTAATTCACCCTTTTCTTTAGTGAAACCTTTGAACGTTTAGTAGACCCTATTGATGTCGTAGCGAAGTTATGGCGAACCTTTTGAGCCCGGTGGGCCGAAATTCGTTAAAAAAATCCTAACTTAACTTGAGGGTCGTGTCACATCAAAAATTATGTACAATAATTTTGTTACTTCTTTAGATTGTTACTCACCTATGTTGTTTTAGAATAAAAATATCTTTGACTAAATATCTATCAAGAAAAAGGGATGTTTAGTCCAATATTCTCAGGGACAAAGGAATATCCTAATTCTATTTTGCAAGGGAAGTAACAGTCTAAAGAAAAACATTCCGTACACCTTCTTTAGATTGTTACTCCCCTCTGATTTTTTATAAGGGGATAACAATTTAAAGATTATGATGTAGGAACTCTAGTATAAAAAGAAGTTTATAGAGTTTTTTAGATAGAAAATTGGGGTCTTTTCTGTTAATCCCCCCCCCACGGCTTCCGGGCACTTTTTCGCATATACAGGGTTGCACCCTTAACTTTTATGGGGCATTACAATATTTCACAACTGTCTAATGCACAGAAAGCTAAAAAGCTATGTGCTAGGTAGATCATCTCATTTCTTATTGGCATACATACATAAATAAACACATTTTCCAAGAAAGTAAAAGGTTAAAAAAACACAACTTACGGCTTGAAACTCATATTTTTTATTGGAAAGACAGTGCATAAAGTTATCAGACAGTGAAATTGACATGTCATTGCAAGATGGACAAAGACATGTAGGTAATATTTGTAAATATGGACTCCCAACTTCGACGAAAAGAAGCGTCTATTACACTAATTCGAATTAGACTAATAGGTTTTCTCTCAAAACTATAATGAGATAAAAACTATATCTGCACTTAATTTGTTTGGTGAAAAAGGTCAAAAAAATTGTTTCAAATGGTTATTTCAATAAATAATAAGGACATTTTATAAGTATTGTATTATATTGGACAGAGGTAGGAGAAAGTAGTTATATATGTATGCCGATAAATAATAAGGTTCTCAACATAGTGAGTAGTTTTTCAGCTTCTTGTACACTAGATAGTTGTGGAATGTCGGAATGCCCCATAACAGTTAAAGGGTGCAACATTGTATATGCGAAAAAGCGCCCAGAAGACGGGGGGGGGATTAACAGAAATAACCCGAAAAGGGTCATACAGGTTCTGAAAAATCATACCCTGGGGTTAATCGATTAATATTTTTTTTAGGTCTATATTTGAGAATGCTATCCCACAAAACTCTGCGAAAAGAATTATTTTTTGAAAACGGTTCCGATTATTTTGAGTAAACAGTTCCAGGATGTATTATTCCACTTAACTACATATCTAACTATTAAGTCGATGTCCCTTTAAAAATATAGAAAGTAAAGTTCTACTTAGTTCTCCCAGGTATAAAATATAATTTTCTTAGTAAATACATAGCTTTAAATACAAATGGTAAGATTACGATGTTGGGTTCGATGATCGAACACAACATCGTAATCTACAACATCGAACACAACATCTTAACTTCTACATCGAACTTCGATATCCGATGAGAAGAAGTTATTTTAAATTTAAGGTAACTTTGAAAATATGTTCGTTTATCATTTTAACTGCAACAACTCGAAGCAACTTGATGAAATGGATTTCACCAAAAGGACAATGTAATTGTGTATTCGTATATGAGAAAGCTTAGTACGAGTCAGCGGTGCCCACAGGATCATTTTTTTGGGGGGGGATCCAATTTTGGGGTATTTTTCAGAGATTGGTAGGGGGGAGATTTTGAAAATATTCCAAGTGATTTAATTTAGGCAGTTTTGGGGGTTAGCGCCATGGACCTTGGAGGGGGGGAGCATCCCTGGTACTTGTCGTTAAGACTTTTGGTGCTGAATTTCATTTCTTTATTGGTATGTATTTCGTACACTTGAAGCCATAAGTAACGGATTTTATAAGTGTCATTTTACGTGTCCCTCAAAATGTCTGCGTGTTATAGGTTCACCATCACTGCCATTGCCATAGTTGATTTGATAGGGCCATAATACCAAAATATTTATTAATACGGGTGAAAGTCATTCTAAGATAGTTCTCCAATATCATTTAAAATTTATATTATTGTGTAAAAATGTATGTTATCATTTATCATATTGAAGAAGGCGTTGACTGTAACTAGGAAAAGACATCATAATTATATTGGAAGATAATAATGTAAATTAATTTATGAGTTTTATATTGTTACTTGTACGAGTATAGTCAGTACCAAAAATTAGTTCAAAGATTAATAATTATTATTAGAAGAAACATTCTTGTCGGTTCTTTTTGGATATTACCAATGTTGTACCACTCTATTACTCTTTGCCTTTATAGCCAGGGGCATAGCGTACACCCCCGCTGCCCCCGCGGTGCGGGGGGCCCTGGGTCGAGGGGCTCCAACCGATTATAAGAAAAAAACTTTAGGAAGTTTTTTGATGGAGTTTCGTTCCGATTTGTTCGTATTATAGCTAATTGGGGCTCAAGTATATAGGGGATGAGATTATCTAATTTTTTTCTTATTCTATAATATTACATATTGGGCCCCGCGTTTAAAAAAGATACAACCCAAAAATGTTAATATAATTTTTGACAAATATAATAATCTTAATCTCATTTGCTCATTTTATGCAGGATACTGAAGAACAATTTTTACATGAAATGCTAAGAAATAATATACAAAATTGTTAGTATAGCACATTTTGAAATTTTTTTAAAGATATACTTTCTGTAGGACACAGAAAAAAGCCACCATTAAAAATGGTGGCTTATTCCTTCATGTTTGAGTCTATGAAAGATTTACAGCCATCTAATGGTTGTCACACCCATAGCGATGCTGATTTTGTCTAATTTTATCAAATTCTCTTATTCTTTATTTCTGAAAACTTATTCACGACTTTATCGCAAAAACTACTGCTAGGAAATTGAAACCTATTTATCCTTCAGCTTTCAGACTATGGTACATACAAGTTTGAATTCATTTAATTACCTTCAGTATCTTTGTTTGATAGAAACAGATATGGGTATACTTTTCCGTTTTTTGTGATTTTTAAATATTATTTTATTACTTCAAAACCTTAACTTTTTAAACATTTTAACCTTGCAGAGCTTGGGTGAAATAAAATTACTCCAGTACACGGGTATGCAGTTTAAAAATTTGTACAAAAGACGGTTGTTTTCTCTTTCGTTTTCGATTTTAGCAAAAACCTAATTATGTTAATCAACATCTCGGAAACTGGATTTTTGCTGGGAAAACAACTTATATTGTTAGATTGGTTTTAAAATATTTTCCCGAGTTATTGAGGGGTAGAGCAATGCTTTCTCAGTGAAGCAGAGATGTGAGAAAAAATGCCCCCCCCCTTCATTTCCTGTTTATTTATATAAATATATATGTGTGTGTGTCTTGGGGCCCCACTTCTTCACCTTGCGGGGGGCCCCGACCATTTCCGCTACGCCCCTGTTTATAGCTATAAATTTATTTTGTTTTAATATTGATAACAGAAAGGAATATAAATAGTTATTAGAAATCATTTATATGATCAAATAATAAAGACCAAAGGACATACATCGGCTTCTGAAATATTTTATGCATAGTAGAATGTTGTGTTCGTGGTGAAAATCATAAGATAGATGTTTATCGTTGTGTTAAATTCAACTAGAGACATGTTAGTAAAACATTTCCAATTCCAACAAGGAATATATTCTGTCAAGTTTTAAAATAAACAGGAAATATTGAGCGTGGAAAGCAGTGGTTTTAGATAAAACCCCGGGAAGCCGAACCTACTGGCTCCTGGTACGGGATACGGAGCGGCGACTACACTTAAGGTTGTTGGGTGTTTGTTGTTTTGAAATGGGGATAATTTGTCGCGGGCCTAGCTGGCTGAGATGGGAGGTGAGTCAGTGGTTCAAAGAGAACCAGATGGAGGTCCCATATAGTCGGCCCGTTCCCTTTGATCCTGGGTACTCTGCCACATGTATCACGTCCCCTTCTCTATATAGTAACATGGTTAGGGTTTTGGTGGTGTCTGTTGTCACATTCCACGCACCTCTACAACTACACAGCACAACCATTACCGCTCGCAACTATCTAGATTGTTCAACTGGAAAGTATTTAAAACAAAATATGTAAAAAGAAAAAACCTTATGCAGATTTACATTTATCTGTTAAAGATACTTAGAAGATATCATCCATAGCTCAGTAAAATTTAGATGGTACGTTATGGTTATGTACATTAATTCTTGTAGGTTTATATCCGTAAAAATATATATTCATTGTATAATATACTATTACTATACTGTACTAGCCGTTATGCCCGTGGCAACGGGCAGAATAAATATGGTTAGTACAAGAGCTAGTTATAATTAAAATATTTAAATAGATATGTACTGTTTAAATAGTAAGTTTTATGCTAAGCGATTCATTACAGTGGGGTGGCTTAGTGGTAGAACGTTCGCTTAATGAACTGGAGGTCACTGGTTCAAATCCAGCTTATAGCTCATCAATTTTTAACGTTATAAATTATTTAGAGATGAGTCGCCGTCGCCGTCGCCCGTCGTCGGGACACTACTCGATTATATAAAAGATAATTTTCATTCTCAAATTTCAAAATAGCTTTAGTGACTAACAGGTAGTTATATTATAAAAGTTCATATGCAAATTCAATGGACTATAATTTTTCAAAAAACAGCTTTATAAACACTTTCTAGATAGTACGAATTATCTGCTCAACATCCTTTAGAGTCTGAATTGTATAAAGAATTGTTATTTTCGCTCTTAGTATCTCAATGAATAGAAGCAGACAACAATATTTTTATCAGTTTAATATATAAAACAAATTATCTATTTGTTATTATTTTCTATTGTGATTCTCTATATCAATATTATATAATATAGAAAATTTCTTATAAAGGCAAACAACAACTATTTTTTAAATAATCTTTGTTAAAATATTTTGGTGAATAGTATAAAAATAATATGAATATGAGGCTGTAATCGTTAATGGATTAAAGGATGGTTTATGACAAAAATAATGTATGTTACTTAAATCATCTTTTGTTACAATGATTGGGACAAATTGTTAGTCTTTTAATTACTTTGTACATTGAATGAATAGTTCCAAATTTAATTGGAAAGAGAGGTGTTATTATGTATAATCCTAAATAATTATAAATAAATTAGCAAATGGTTAAAGTTGAAAAAATAACGATTTTGTACAACAAAATTTATGGACTTGGGCCACTTTATCCCCCTTCCTCTATATCTTATCCTTGAATGTATGCTTTTTTCTTTAAAGTAGATTAAAATTGACTCGTTTTAAAAAATATTTAATTTTGGGTACATTAGTCTTAAATTTACGGCTATAATTGTAGAGTGATTACTAGCGACCTGACGTGAAGTAAACTGTAAAGTTTTATTTCGTCAACTTAAAAAACGTAAACCAGGTGCAGACGCTTTTATTCTGAGCCTCGTCCGAGAACTGATGGCACTCAGGAAAAACTTTAATCTTAGCTTCGTTTAATATCGAAGTGCTAATATTTTAACATAGATGATAATTTTTCAAAAAACAGCTTTATAAACACTTTCTAGATAGTACGAATTATCTGCTCAACATCCTTTAGAGTCTGAATTGTATAAAGAATTGTATTTTCGCTTTTAGTATCTCAATGAATAGAAGCAGACAACAATATTTTTATCAGTTTAATATATAAAACAAATTATCTATTTGTTATTATTTTCTATTGTGATTCTCTATATCAATATTATATAATATAGAAAATTTCTTATAAAGGCAAACAACAACTATTTTTTAAATAATCTTTGTTAAAATATTTTGGTGAATAGTATAAAAATAATATGAATATGAGGCTGTAATCGTTAATGGATTAAAGGATGGTTTATGACAAAAATAATGTATGTTACTTAAATCATCTTTTGTTACAATGATTGGGACAAATTGTTAGTCTTTTAATTACTTTGTACATTGAATGAATAGTTCCAAATTTAATTGGAAAGAGAGGTGTTATTATGTATAATCCTAAATAATTATAAATAAATTAGCAAATGGTTAAAGTTGAAAAAATAACGATTTTGTACAACAAAATTTATGGACTTGGGCCACTTTATCCCCCTTCCTCTATATCTTATCCTTGAATTTATGCTTTTTTCTTTAAAGTAGATTAAAATTAACTCGTTTTAAAAAATATTTAATTTTGGGTACATTAGTCTTAAATTTACGGCTATAATTGTAGAGTGATTACTAGCGACCTGACGTGAAGTAAACTGTAAAGTTTTATTTCGTCAACTTAAAAAACGTAAACCAGGTGCAGACGCTTTTATTCTGAGCCTCGTCCGAGAACTGATGGCACTCAGGAAAAACTTTAATCTTAGCTTCGTTTAATATCGAAGTGCTAATATTTTAACATAGGTGTATTTTTNCCGGGCTTACCTGACCTCCCCTTCAGACTCTTTGAATAAGAGGCTGGCGCACTTCGACCGTCACCTTTTTCTAATCCTAAGGGGGGCTGGCGCACTTCGGTACCAGCCAAAGAAAGTAGCTTGTTTTTAACATTTCAGTTCTATATTTCGCCAATAGGGTCGCACTGTGGCAACTGTCTTCAGAGGGGGAGGGGTAAAGATTTGCTAAATTATTGACTAAAAAACAAGATTCAAAGTTTAAAAAACTTATGTTTGATTTCATGCGTTCTTTCATAAGGAGGAGAAAATTTCAACGCTGTCTTTCTTACCTCTGATTCTGATTTGATTTATAAGGTAATATCTTTATATATTTTTACATTACCTCACATATGGTAGGAAATTTCTACTGAATTATCAGTTTTGTGTGTTTATAAGACCTCCTTTTTTCAGCATGGCGTCTTTAGGAGTATATGTATGTGTGTTATCGTAGCGTCCAGGTATTAACCTAGAGAGTTGAAACTTGGCAGAAAAATCAATCCTAACTTCTAGTTGTTTTGCCCCCCAAATTAACATTATCTGCCATCTTGAACAGAGTTTGCTGAGTCAGCAAAAATATTAAAAAATCTTCATCAAATTTAATTTTTATGATGGCCGCCATTTTGAAGATATCGATTTTTGAATATAAATACTAAATATGTTTTTGTCACAGCATGTCGTTAGAACCAGTTAAAAATAAGGAAAAAAAGCTCGATAAAATTGAGTTTAAAAGTTACTAGTGAATATAATTATTAATTAATGCGATACTTTTTTGAAACGTCAATGTTGGTAATCTGTCAAAATACCGCCAAAATTTAAATAATTAAATTAAATAAATAAAAATAATGTTTATTTTTACTTTTCCTCACCTTCTCATAAGGTATATAGGAAAATTATTGTTTTCACCCAAAAAATTGTTTTCAACGGGTTTCAACGGAATTATCCGTTTTTTTTTGTTTTTTTTTTAAATGATACTAAAAAATCAGTGTATTATGCAAATTCCATAAATTCCTACAGGTTTTGTTGTGGGCCTATTTTATTAAAATTAAATACACATGCACATGACACAAAATGAACAACTCGAGCGCACTACTCAAATAGCCATGATTTCTTGGTCAGGGGTTGGAATACTTTGTTGGGTTTTTTTCGCAGACCGCAAGGGACTAGGGGACAGTGAAAGAGTAATTCTATGCAGTCAACAACAATTGAGAGATTCTACTTTAATATTATCCTCTAAATAGCAAACTATTGTTTGTATACAATATACATGTAGAAAATTCAACTAAGTCACTTTTGATTTTTTTTTTTTTTTCAATTATTTATTTTGTAAAATTAGATCCCTAGGGGAAAAATTTCCTTTGTTAATTTGGGTCAGGCCCTAAATAGCAAACTATTGTTTGTATACAATATACATGTAGAAAATTCAACTAAGTCACTTTTGATTTTTTTTTTTTTTTCAACTTATTATTTTGTAAAATTAGATCCCTAGGGGAAAAATTTCCTTTGTTAATTTGGGTCAGGCCCTAATTTTCTGCATGAAAAGAGTTTTGCTCTTTTTTTATTTGCAAACTTAACTTTTTATTTGTAAACTTAGCGATTTAAAGGGACAGAGCCGAAAGGTGTAAAAGAAGAACCGATTAAGTGGTACCATCCTTGGTAGTCAATAGAGTTGGGCATAGCTATTATTAAACAGTAGCAATATTTTTTATACTTCTTGTAAAAGCAAGAACTTAAGGGTTCCTAAATGCTTCTATTGTTCATAATTTGTCTAGTCTCTCTTATATTTTTGTAAAGAAAATGATTCACCACTTCACTATTCTTCGCTTTAGATTGCATTTATCTTTTTTTAAAAAATAAATTTACAGCAAGTTAGAAATATTAAATCGCAAATCGTTAGTAAACATTTTAGGAACACTTTCATAGGAGCCAGTATAGTAGGGTGGAGTAGCGTTTTTTTGCGGCGATTATTGATTCTCCACAGATACAAGGGTCTGTTATGGGCTTGGAGATTCGGCGTTTTACGTGAGACATTTTGTGACTCAATATGAATGCTCCTATGCATCCATAAAGACTCTGCGCGTGCGCGGAGAATAACCACTGTGGCAAACTTTCGCTTCGGTCTGAAACGTTATTATATACCAATTCTTTTAGAGCCATTTTTAAAAATGGGCTAACTTATGTGTGACAATGACTTTAATCAGCGGCAAATTGGTAAAGTCGTTTAAACTCAAATTAACTGGCTATACAAAAAAAAATTAAAATAATTCATTAATATCTATGATCTTTGGTTATCTTAAAAAGCAAGTTTTATGAGTGACGAAATGAGTTTTATCCTTTAAAAGTTAACTTGCTAGGGTTTTTGTAGATCATCCTCGAAACCCTTATGCCGAGGGTCAACAACACTTCAAACTACTCTCAAACTAGTTTCCAACTGTACGACGCATGCGTATAAGGGAAAAACGGTCAATTGTGGTCCGTTGCGCATGCTTCGGACAGTTCCAAACCAGTTTGATGTGTGGTTGGAACAAACCTTATGTGTCTGTCCGACCGTTGTACTTGGATTCATATCCTCCGGTCACACTAGGGATTTGAAGTTTGAAATGCTGGCGTAACTTTTTAACCCACACATTGAAAAAAATAGAGATGTTAAAAATGTAATATGCGCTTGCGCATTGCTTACAAATGTGCAATGCTAAACTTTTTAGGGTTTCGTTGGTATAACCAAAAAAAGAAACCCTTATAGTTTCGTTCCAGTGTCTGTTTGTCTGTCACTATGTACGGTTCCAATAACTTTTAAACCAAAAGGGATAAAAACATGAAACTTTCTAACTTTCCAGTATTAAAGATAGTTTTGAAGCGCGCACAGGAAAAATATAGCGAACTCAAAAATTATCAGCTGTTCAAATACAAAATGGCGAATAATCACGTTACGTGAATTTTTTTTTTTTTTAAATTTTGAGTGGGGTATCAAATGAAAGTTATTGAAGAGTTGATTACAAATATATATAACTCTAGTGGGTAGTGTTTAATTTTCCTCGCCATTTTGTCAAAAAAAATCAACATTTTGCGTGTCCCCCCTATAATCGTATTTCCGCTGTTACTAAAAATGTATAGAAAAAATAAGATTAGCAATCTGATATGATTAACTGGGAATCCAAAATGGCGGCTAATTACTGTCACGGGGAAAAAATATTTTTTCAATATTTTGAGTGGGGTATTAAATAAAAGATATTGAAGATTAGAGTACAAAAATATATAACACTTTTGAGGAAATCGTTTAATTTTCCTTGCCAGTTTGTCAAAAAACATCAACATTTTTCGTGCCCCCCCCCCCTCCTCCTTTTAATTTTGTTTCACAATACCAACGAAATCC
>KZ651550.1:166095-189387 GCA_001010745.2 Gerris buenoi
TTTTTTTTTACTAAAATTACATATTTTATAACAATAACAATTATATTATCAACATTCCATAGGATTCAACAGAAAATTTAAAAACGTAGTATAAGTTAGTAACACGTAGTAAAAAGTAAAGTTCTTTTTATCTTGAAATTATTAATAATGAACAAGGGAGCTGAGCCCTGGTAAGGTGTTCGCTTGTAGCTGCAGTTTTTTTGCTCAATTGTGATTTTATGGGCCCTATGAGATTATGAATTTATTATAAAATAAATATTGCTTCATTACTTTAATTTTATAAATAAGAAAGTTCGACAACACCACACTAACGCTTTAAAACATTATTCAGTATTACGACTTGGCCATCATGTTCTCCATTCTTCTTATAAAATGAACATAATAAATTGTGACAGTAGATTGCGGAATTAAAAACAAATTGTCAGTACAATATGTATAACAAATTCACCAAAGTTATCGTATTACCCGCTCAAAAATAAAAAATAAAAACACGTACAGCAAACAGCATTCATTTAATTGATGCACTTGTTTCTAAAGCAAACAGATATTGGATATAAATATTATTTATTACTTATGGAAAGGGTAATTTGGTGAGTTTACCGCGTCTCTTTAAATGTAAGATTGAATTGCAGAGTTAAAGATTTGTTGCATTGAGATAATAAGTAAATAAATAACATTTATTCTAAATTTGGATCTCTTAAAGAGTCTTTATCCCCAATTATTTCAAACTTAAACCAACAACGTATTTAATTATGTATAATAATTTATTTAAATAACTTACTTTGGAAGAATGTCGCATCCTTGACCCATAAGTGATCCTATGGAGAACCAGAGGCAATTATGCAAAGAGTAGTTGCATTCTAACTCTTCATTCTGCTGGTTGCACGGATGAGGGTTCTCCCACTCGTACGGTGAAGTCCTGAAATCAGTCAAACAACCCTAAGCATTAGGCTTTAGATCATTCTAAGTTTTTAAAGAATAAATACTAAGTTCATCATATTAAGTTTTTAAGTTTATAAAAGTATCTACCTTGGGTATGATAATAATAAGAGACACTCTTAACATAACTTACCAAACTTTTTTAAGTACATTTTAAGAGTTTTGAATTAGAAGTCCATAAGTACATTACACATTATATGACAATAATAATTAACTTATATTGGCTTATGAGCTGAGAATAAATTCCGGCAATATTTCCAATAAACTGAATTTAAAATATCTCATTTTGTTTATAGATACTTATTAAATGCAATTAAAAAGTAAATATATTCCATGTAAATATTGTGATTCCACTAGAATTAAAACTTGGATGTTTTTGTAGGTCTGATTCAATTTCAATGATTTTTTAAAAACTAAATTTTTTCCAGGAAAGAAACGTGCCTATATTATCAAATCGGTATTTAAATCAAGTGAAATTAAAACAAATGTTTAATTACAAATACATTTTTTTATCATTATCTAGTCAGAATTATACGAGTATACAAGGATTTTGATAAGCCAAGATCTTTTATTATAAACATTGTTTTTCAGAAGAAAACCCACGAAAAGTAAATTTACTTCGCTTAATCAAAGATAATTTGACGCTGAACTGCTTTTGATCATGGACATTAAATAATCATAGTCTGCTAATCATTAGTGTGGCACATAGCTTCCTCATTCCTCACGTCCTATTATTGGAAGAATGTTCATATATGAGTATATAAAAAATCATTACTTGTTTCGACTCCCTTTAGAATCTCATATATTTTTATTCAATATGAAATGTGCGCAGACGGTTGAAATTAAAATGGTAACATTTTTAGATTACTTTCGACAAACCATCTGAACATCTTGAAAATCAGATGAGCACTTTTAAAAATAAGGTGTTTTTAAAGAAAGTTTATGTGCATGTGGAAGATAAAGGATTGGGTCCATAAATGTGAACCTGATAAGAAAATCAATTATGACGACATATCCTTCAAATATAATCAAATTCGCAAAAATCAAAAATGTTAAGCAATAGACCCACAGACAGAGACCATAAATGTTCACTGAAGTCTGAAACCAATTTGTGTCCAGACATCTTTTCATTCGGTGACATAAAAAAATTAGTTACCAGGAACATTTCAATGATTCTGTTACGCTAAGCTTTGAAGTATTAACGCTCTTTCAATTTTAACTTTAGATTTTTTTTAAAGGTCAAAGGTTCAAAGATTCTAGCTAAATCTCTCATTTTATTCTATTCTTTCGGTTCTAGGATACGGCAAAAGTCAGGGAATTCCTCCCTTTAATTCAAGTATAGGATTTGATTGGTTGAAGTATATCCGGCTTAAAGGCTCCTTGCTACTGAAAGTGGAGAAAGCAGTAAAACAAAGAATAAAGCCTTAGCTTCGATTTTCTTTTAAGGGCTATAAAATCCGTCTTTCTTGAACTTCAATAAAAATAAATAACATATGTTTAAACTTTTAAGAGAACTGATATAGATTACTTAGGTCGCATTGACTGAAGTTCATGGTGATATTGAATTATTATATTTCTTAGTCTAAGCATTAACGTTGTTCCTCTTTTATTGGGGTGCTCATAGAAAGAGATGCAGATATGTTTTTAGATGCTTAAGTAAACGTATTTAAGTGTTTGGTACATGATTATGAAAATCATTGTTTACACTTCATTTTTAGTCAGTTTTGACAAATTAATTTTTTTTTTTAATTACTAAAACTTTTCTAGAGAGTAAAGTGCGTTATGCCCTGACGTTAACCCTTTCCAGGTTGGAAGCCAAGTGTTTAGTGATAGCCAGTTAGTAGTGTTTAGTGATTCCTGACAGGTAGAATCTCTCCCCCTAGTGGGGAATTAGATAATTAAATTTTAGTTAGATCGTTATGATAATTAGTTTTACTAGATCGTTCTCCAACATCACTGTTTAGTTTTAAAGTTCTCCACTAGGTAGCTCTGGTGGTGCTGTTTACAATTTTTTAATTTTTTGTACAATATTTTGAATAGGCTGTTTTTCTATTAGCCTTGAAAGGGACAAAAAAGCAGATTTTTTCGGATTTTCTCATTTTCCCTTTTGTTTGTACAATAAACTCTACCTATGCACAACATTTCAAGTTTCTAGGATTGTTAGAAGTGCTTTTGAATTATGATGCGTGAGTGACAAAATAACAAAACTTTAGGCTCATATAATATCTTATGAACTATTATGGGTAGAGGTGTGAAATTTTAATTTCTGGTTTTGTTTGTCAAGAACTAAATTAAAATTAATTTTGTTTATCTAAGTATCTTCAATAGGATAATAGAGGAGATCCAAATTGCCGTGAGTTGGTTTCAGTAAAGGATGGTACTGCATGCTCGACTTGGTGGCCCCCGGATTTCAAGTTTTCTTTTTTTGCTTGTTTTTCCACTACACGGGAACTATAAGGGTTCCTTCAGGCCCCAACTAAAGCTCTTACAACCATTAACGAGGACTTCCTTTCCATCTGACATATTTTATCCCAAACCTACTGAATGAAAGATTATTAAGCCTTTAACTTTCTAATTTCTAAAACCTCTTACCTGGACAGAAAGTATAGAAGAAGAGAAATGCCGAGGTAGGCCGTAGCAACGTACATCCAGACCCTTGGAGAAAACGGAGACAAGAATGAAAAAAGACTTGGTTTCTCTTTAACTGGCTTACTGTACAATATACTGATACCTGCAAATAAAAGAGCATTATTGAATATAATACAACTGTCAACGTAACAGGATACTTTAAAGTACAAGTTATTTAACATTTATGATGTAACGGAAAGGTTCCTCAAATTATTAAAAGACACTCTTAACAAGATATTATTTATTGCCTTCAACTATTATCTGCTAGAAGAAAGTAAATGGAATAATAAGTTTGAGAGAGAGGATTGAATACTGAATAGTCTTAAATGGATCCTAACTAATTTTATTTTGTGCTTTACATTACAGTTACTGCACTTTAGATAGTTAAACTTTCTTTGAACTTTTAAATTCACTGTAGTTAGAACTAATAAATTAGGAACATTTATGTACTATTTTCATAAACAGCAGTAATATTATTAGCAGTATACCTTTAAGCTAGGAAGGAAAAAAGTCAAATCTAAAGTTTTTAAAATGTGAATCCTAAATTAGCCATGCTGGACCCCCAAAACTTAGTCAAGGCAATAATTGTAAGTTATATTTTTAGTAAAATTTCCACCTTTTAAAATAGTATTCCTTGCTCAACGTATACGTAGCTCACCAAAGTATTACTTATCAACATAAAACATTATAAATTTTATATTAACAGTCAAAGTTAATACATTTTTTTAAGTCTTCATAATATAAAGATATAATAGGATAAGAGTTCATTTAATTATATAAATAAGATTCGTAATGACATAATATTTATATTGGTTTTACCTAGAGTCATGAAAGGCATCGTAAAGTCTACAGCACTCCTCCTTTCATAGGTAATAGTTAGATCACAAAGTGCTAAATCTGCCTTCTGCAAAAATTAATATGAGATAATTAATACATAAATCATTTAATATTGTACATGTGTATTGTAATAAAATGTATATTGCACATTTTATGGCATTCATTATATTTTTACATTCATAAAATAAACAAATAGTTGCAATACATTATTTCCCTTTTTTGAATGTAGTTTTTATGGGATTTAGGTTGGTGAAATAACATTCTAAAGGGAATTTTATAAACGGACAAGTGCACCGGGAATTAATTCTTCATTATAAATAAAATTGACTCTAGTTTAACGAGTAAAATTTTATCATTAAAACGTTCATATTTCTTACATCTTTGGAATAGTCTAGGCTATTACTTTACTTGAAGTAATTACATTCGGATAAATATATATCCTCGTATGATTGTTCTTTTATTGTATGTTTAAGTTATTGCTTGGTAAAATGAAATGCCTTCAAGGGATAGCAGTAAACCCTCCATACATCGATCCAGGCAAGTAATTGGATTTGAAGTCGATTGTTCAAATTGTGATGTCTTCGTATTAGAGGCTTAACAGACGCAGTTGATATAGAAGGGGTTTAACAGCTCAGGTTAATTGCTTGTTAAAATACCTGCCACGAGGATCGCATCATACATACGTTATTGACTTTTCATGTTGCTCTGGCGTGAACTCACCAGAGCAACATAGACTTAGAGAGTTTAATAATCCTATGTTGTCTATTATCATTTTATTTAGCACATCTGAGGTGATGTGACACAAGTACAGTCTATAAACAATGCGGTAAACGAATTCGATGTTTAGTTTAGTTGATACTACGATCAAATTTGGTTGCTATATAATTGAAACAAATATGCAATTTTTGAGAAAAAATGTTTAATTTAGATTATAGAATGCTTAAATATATTACCACTAGCCTATGTTGTACTAATTATCACCAGTAAAAAGAAATTACGAAGAAAAAGACTAGCAGTTTTATAATAAGTGACGTATTTATGTCATATTTTTTTAAATAATGAAGTTCTTAGTATTCCGGCGATTACCACGTCTCGAAGGATGTGCATCCCGACGTTTCGNTTTCCATCTGACATATTTTATCCCAAACCTACTGAATGAAAGATTATTAAGCCTTTAACTTTCTAATTTCTAAAACCTCTTACCTGGACAGAAAGTATAGAAGAAGAGAAATGCCGAGGTAGGCCGTAGCAACGTACATCCAGACCCTTGGAGAAAACGGAGACAAGAATGAAAAAAGACTTGGTTTCTCTTTAACTGGCTTACTGTACAATATACTGATACCTGCAAATAAAAGAGCATTATTGAATATAATACAACTGTCAACGTAACAGGATACTTTAAAGTACAAGTTATTTAACATTTATGATGTAACGGAAAGGTTCCTCAAATTATTAAAAGACACTCTTAACAAGATATTATTTATTGCCTTCAACTATTATCTGCTAGAAGAAAGTAAATGGAATAATAAGTTTGAGAGAGAGGATTGAATACTGAATAGTCTTAAATGGATCCTAACTAATTTTATTTTGTGCTTTACATTTCAGTTACTGCACTTTAGATAGTTAAACTTTCTTTGAACTTTTAAATTCACTGTAGTTAGAACTAATAAATTAGGAACATTTATGTACTATTTTCATAAACAGCAGTAATATTATTAGCAGTATACCTTTAAGCTAGGAAGGAAAAAAGTCAAATCTAAAGTTTTTAAAATGTGAATCCTAAATTAGCCATGCTGGACCCCCAAAACTTAGTCAAGGCAATAATTGTAAGTTATATTTTTAGTAAAATTTCCACCTTTTAAAATAGTATTCCTTGCTCAACGTATACGTAGCTCACCAAAGTATTACTTATCAACATAAAACATTATAAATTTTATATTAACAGTCAAAGTTAATACATTTTTTTAAGTCTTCATAATATAAAGATATAATAGGATAAGAGTTCATTTAATTATATAAATAAGATTCGTAATGACATAATATTTATATTGGTTTTACCTAGAGTCATGAAAGGCATCGTAAAGTCTACAGCACTCCTCCTTTCATAGGTAATAGTTAGATCACAAAGTGCTAAATCTGCCTTCTGCAAAAATTAATATGAGATAATTAATACATAAATCATTTAATATTGTACATGTGTATTGTAATAAAATGTATATTGCACATTTTATGGCATTCATTATATTTTTACATTCATAAAATAAACAAATAGTTGCAATACATTATTTCCCTTTTTTGAATGTAGTTTTTATGGGATTTAGGTTGGTGAAATAACATTCTAAAGGGAATTTTATAAACGGACAAGTGCACCGGGAATTAATTCTTCATTATAAATAAAATTGACTCTAGTTTAACGAGTAAAATTTTATCATTAAAACGTTCATATTTCTTACATCTTTGGAATAGTCTAGGCTATTACTTTACTTGAAGTAATTACATTCGGATAAATATATATCCTCGTATGATTGTTCTTTTATTGTATGTTTAAGTTATTGCTTGGTAAAATGAAATGCCTTCAAGGGATAGCAGTAAACCCTCCATACATCGATCCAGGCAAGTAATTGGATTTGAAGTCGATTGTTCAAATTGTGATGTCTTCGTATTAGAGGCTTAACAGACGCAGTTGATATAGAAGGGGTTTAACAGCTCAGGTTAATTGCTTGTTAAAATACCTGCCACGAGGATCGCATCATACATACGTTATTGACTTTTCATGTTGCTCTGGCGTGAACTCACCAGAGCAACATAGACTTAGAGAGTTTAATAATCCTATGTTGTCTATTATCATTTTATTTAGCACATCTGAGGTGATGTGACACAAGTACAGTCTATAAACAATGCGGTAAACGAATTCGATGTTTAGTTTAGTTGATACTACGATCAAATTTGGTTGCTATATAATTGAAACAAATATGCAATTTTTGAGAAAAAATGTTTAATTTAGATTATAGAATGCTTAAATATATTACCACTAGCCTATGTTGTACTAATTATCACTAGTAAAAAGAAATTACGAAGAAAAAGACTAGCAGTTTTATAATAAGTGACGTATTTATGTCATATTTTTTTAAATATTCCGGCGATTACCACGTCTCGAAGGATGTGCATCCCGACGTTTCGCTGTAATAATTTTTTTTTTTTTGAACAAAAAAATCCTAGTCTTTGATAACAGTTTTTGGGGGAGGTTTTGAGGCCTCCCCAAATTTATAGCCATAATTCATTTCTCAATTTGGCTCAAGGTATCATTTTTTAGAACGTATATGCCAATATTAGACTACAGACAACAAAAATACTTTTTTAAATAACTCCTTTGGATTCATGGACCGTCAAAAAAAAGATCTCCAAATTGAATTATCGTGCTACTTTCTTTCTATGTATATGTACTACTTAAATGAGAAATTAATAACCTACAATTGATAAGATAAGTAGGCGACCATCATTAATATCATAATGGTTTTGAGTTTTAAGAAGTTTTTATTTGTTTGTAAATTTCCTTTCACACAGTGAAATTATGTACTAAAACTTTTACCACCTAGCTTTATTTAAGCTAAAATAGCACTCTAATTTAATCTGATGTGGCTATGAATTTAGCCAGGAATTATAAATCATTGTGAAAGGTAAAGAGAGAATTTTAATTGGATTGAAACGATTAGCCTCTAAACCAAAAGTTCATAATATCCTAACTTAGAGTATTCAGTCTAGGGAATGCACTTTTTGCTATGAGTCAAAATGTTCAATATTACCACCACTTTACTGCATTTTATATTAATATGATAAGTAATCAAGTTACACGCCCATAACCATAATAATAATAATAACCATAATCAATCAATCTATTAGTATAGTAATTCTCTAATTTCATATTCCAATTTTTTTATTTTTTCCTTTTAAAGCTCTTTCCTTTGAATTTGGTAAATTAAATAATATTCTATTATTCATGCCTATGAATTAAACAAAGCATGGCCAGAGTATTAAATGTACTTAACAGCTGTTGAAGGAACAATGAGAATCCATTATCCTAGTTGAAGAGAAAATGGAGAGTGATTTGGTCCGAGGAGTCATTTAGTTTAATATATTCGTCTCGGTCTTCTAAAGGTATAGCTATTTCTTGCTAGCAACTTGGGATCCCTAAGGGTTGCTTTGTATAAGAAAATCCATGGATGGCCCTTTGTATTGAATCTCTTATCCCTATTCTATTTAGAATTTCAAGACATGTTGCTAGGGAAACGATAATTAGTGTCCAGGAACCTAAGCTGAGCTCCTTTGTCCCGTTCCCTTCAAGAATTGACCGTAGTCCTTACAACTTGAATTGGCTGGAGAAGGTGAGCTTATTACAAGAGTTCTCAAACTAAGTTCGAATAGTTAATATCCACCCTCCTTTATAGACTTGCTTTACAATCAGCTATTGTCTCTGAGATTTCCAGTTTTAGTCTTATGGCATCTGTGCTTTACTTAAAGTTTCATTTAAAAAAAATAGTGCATTTAGTAGAACGCTATTGTTATTATACAGTATTTACGCGATCAATAAGGGCTATTCAAAATATATCTGTGTCTAATTTCATAACATCGTTGAAAATAATTAAATAAGTGACGTATTTATGTCATATTTTTTTAAATAATGAAGTTCTTAGTATTCCGGCGATTACCACGTCTCGAAGGATGTGCATCCCGACGTTTCGCTGTAATAAATTTTTTTTTTTTGAACAAAAAAATCCTAGTCTTTGATAACAGTTTTTGGGGGAGGTTTTGAGGCCTCCCCAAATTTATAGCCATAATTCATTTCTCAATTTGGCTCAAGGTATCATTTTTTAGAACGTATATGCCAATATTAGACTACAGACAACAAAAATACTTTTTTAAATAACTCCTTTGGATTCATGGACCGTCAAAAAAAAGATCTCCAAATTGAATTATCGTGCTACTTTCTTTCTATGTATATGTACTACTTAAATGAGAAATTAATAACCTACAATTGATAAGATAAGTAGGCGACCATCATTAATATCATAATGGTTTTGAGTTTTAAGAAGTTTTTATTTGTTTGTAAATTTCCTTTCACACNATATGATCACAATTATGTACATAAGTGTGATATTCCTTTGTCCCAAGGTACATTGGAATAAATATCCCTTCGTCTTATTAGTAATTTAGACTAAGGAAAACATGTCACTCTTGTATATGTTCCATTGTCTAAATAACTATTACACAAAGGGATATGGGGGGTGCTAAAGTAAAAAAGTACCAAATATCTATAAATGTCACAGTATTATAGTCAACATCACTAACATTTTTAATTTCATGTCATATACCTGTACAGAGAAAAGATGACAGTAAAGAAACACATGTATATAACGAATTCTGTATGGGGTTAAATTTTACCTACTTATATGTTAATGTCTACCCGTTACCTAATATCTCATTTCTGTACTAAATAAGTTTGCATAATACAGTATGCCAATAAAATGCTAGTACCTGTGCACTTATATTTTTGTAAACTTGTTCAAATGAGTTATTTGGCTGAAGCAAAATGAAATTTATAGTTTATTGTGAGCAGTGAATTCTTTAATAAATTTTAAGTCTATCGACTTTGAACTTAGGTCTCCATGTAGAATAATATTTTTTTCTTTATGGTATGAATATGTATGTCAATTGGATAGTTGTTGCTAAATATTTCAAATTAACTTTTGCTTCATCGCACTAATTCTCCATTACTAAATAGTTAATAGCATTGAATTTATTTCTAAGAATGTATTCATTAAATGAAAGAATTAATAAAAATTCATTGTCCATCAATTACCCCATCGCAGATATATTCAAAATTATAATAATTATTACCTGCATCCTACAGCATTATAATTATTGAAAGCGAAAACATTATTAGGGGTGTTAACCTTTGTATTCTTCCAATTAAAAGCTTTATTAAGTAATTTTAGGACATAGGGAGAGGCTACTTTTACTCATGAATTGTTCCGATAATTTCTACGTTTTCATGAGTTTTCAAAACTGTTGTAACAACAGTTTTGGTATTCAAAACCCTATGGAAAAAGTGATTTCAAAATGTTTCGAGTTCAAGGCCACAACAGCAAATTTTTGGTTTTGTCTTGAAACTGTTTTGAAAAATTAGCATGGAAACGGGTGATGAATTGAATCAGAATTGAGACATGCGCAGTAGGTACGATGAGTATAGATATTATAACCTGACTTAACTATAACTAGTCTGGAAGTTTATAGTTTTTACAATTGTAGTGAAAACTATTGGTTTGAAACGAAAACAGTTTTGAAAACTCATGAAAGCGTAGTAGGATATGTTATAATCGGCAAAAATCGGTGCAGAAAGGAAGACTTCTAATTATTTGTGTTTGTGTATCAAAGCCATATTGCTGTTGGTGTTTAATTCAACCTTAAGCTTTGCAGTCTCACTGATAAAATTAATTCATAATAACTAAAGATAGTGTAAACAGAATAACAATTTCCTAATTTTCAGAAATTATATAAAGAACTCTTAAATTAACATGTTTTATGAATAAACTAGTTTCAGGAAATTAGGTATACAGTATCGAGATAAAATTAAATGTATCAGGTATCACCCCAGGACTTTTCCAACGCTATCTAATGAGTCCCTATCTAATCTAATGAGTCCCCCTCTTGCGGGAAAGTAAAAATGAATCATACCAACCTTTTAACAACAAAAATATTTTCGTAATTGTCATTTTAAGTGTCACAAATTATTCTTTATTAGATAAATTAGGCCTTTTTCAGACGGAGCAAATTCACGCATTGCCTTTTTGGAACGAAGTTCCTTATGACACGTTCTGGAGTCCGGGAGGGAATCCGAAAAAAACGACTAAAATAACCGTCACAAAATCACTATCACGAAATCTACCGATGACGATAACTTGAGTAAAAGATCTTAGTTGAAATTTGGTACACATGTTCATTTTACCAATACCCAGACTGAGTTCGTTGGATAACGTTATCCGCCCAAGCGTTCACGCGCAACGCTCGCGTAAACGTAAGCTTCAAAAATACGGGAAAAAATGTTATTATGGAACCCTGTTACTTGACTTGTTTTGTCATTTGTTTTTGTAAATATCGAAAATAAGTAGTAGTTAGCAATGTATACGTCTTTAGCAGGTGATTTTATAATTTATATTTAATGAAAAATGTAAGAAACTTCGTTCCTACCGGGTGTCCGGCGACACCACATGTATTTTTTTACGGAGGAGCTCGCCTCTATGTGAGAAAACCTAGATAGAGATCAATGCCCAATTGTAACATGTGCGGACACAGGTCAGCCTATAGCTATGGAACAAACATTTTGCCTCCGGGGCCGCACCCGCCCCGTTTGAAAGGATCTGTTTTTACTATGGCCATACTTCCAGCGGGCCCACGGACTCATAGCCCACGTCCGCACCTAGCAGCAGGCAGGGCCCACCCCGTGTAAAGAGGCCTTAGGGTTTGATTGAAAATGCATCATTTTACAAATGTTGAATTAGCAGATATGCATATTGCCTATGGAGCAGCTTATGGTAATGCTAACGAAGCAAGGCAAATTTATGCGAAGCAGCATCCTCACTGTCGCATTCCCTGCCATAAATTATTTTCAGTATTGGATCAGTATATTCGAGATACTGGTAAATTACAAGGAAAGAAAATAGATTCGGGAGCTAATCGTAAATCGTACTGTCAAAAATGTTGACTTTGAGGACCAGGTATTTTGTCAGTTGGTAAATGAGAAACCCGTTCATATACAAATGAAGAGTTAGTGGCTCGAATTAGTCTAGTGTGATGATATTCGTGAACGTCCGCTACAATTTCGAAGAATCCGGCCGTAGATTACACTACACATGTTACGAATTTTGTAAGGAAAATGGTTGTCGTAACTTTAAGAATTTAAAAAAAAACAAACTCCGTAATGCAGTAATATTTCTAACAAATTTCCTTCAATTTATTAAGTAACTATGCTCTTTTCTGTTGTAATAGCTTAATTAACGATCTCGTTTAAGATTATGTTTAAAGATTTACAGTTTAACTTAACACCAAGAAATTTCCCGACACTAGTTTACAAATAAAATATGTTAATTTAAGTGCCCTCTATCATTTCTGAAAATTTGGAATAGTTATCCTGCGACACCCAGAACACGCGGGAAATATAAGTGTCAATATAGCTTACACATCTAAAGTTCTATAATTTAAGAATAAATGCATTAAAACTTATACACACCCTGTCTCTTAGCTCTCGAATTAGTCCGTTCCACTGTTTAGTTTTTTTGTCATAGCTTCCATATGCTTTATCAGCGACAAGTCTGAACTCGTATTTGAAGCCAAGAATTTCCGATATCTCATGAATCAGTTGCTTTGAGAAGCCTTCAAACCTGTCATTTCCTTGTAAATTCTCCCAGCCATCAGCCATTTTTAAAAATGGTTCACCCTATGAAAAAAAAAGAAGTATAATCAATTTTAAAGTATGTAAATCATATGGTAAAATATAGTTTTATCCATGATAAAATGTAAGATATCAACCTTTTAAAAACTAATTTTATAGTAAATATCATAATATCGAGTCAGGTTGCGAGCTTAATTCATTTTTCAGTACTGAGTTATTAGTTGGAATATAAAATTTTAAAAATAAACAACAGCTAATTCCCTTTAATGATACTACTATTAATTTTAATTTTAGTTCGTATATTCTCTTACTAGTTTTTAGGCTAATAGTAAAAAATTTAAAATATTTGTGAAATATACTAAACTAAGGATTTAGAATCAACCACATTTTTGCACTGTTTGATTTATGAATTAAAAAGTTTTGTTCTTGCATTTTAGAGCTAAATGCTAAGTTACTTGAGTTTTTGTGAGTCTTAATAATAACATGTATTCAAAAATAAAAATAAATTGAATAATATTTTAATACCCAAATTAAATGTTTGTCATAAAAAAAAAACGTAAGGAGAAAGGGTATACAAAAAAATATTGTGTTCCAGCGTCTTCTTGAAGTAAGATTAATTGAAAATACATTCTTTAAGCGACAATTAACACTTCGATTTATGCGGTAATTAAAATACATATTGTAGTTTAAATTTAATTTAGGTTCTAGATTTTCTGAACCATGAAATGCAATAAATTATATAATTTTTTATATTAATAGTAAATTATAAATCTTAATATATGACTATATGACCAATACAACTACAAACTAACCAATAAATCTATGCACATGAATTATTTTGAAGTTATGAAACTTGATTTAATTGTTTAACTTTTATGGTCATTAGTCATTATTACATATTCTTCGTTTAAGTATGTCAAAATAAGTAAACAGTATTCTCCACTAAGATCTTTACATGCAGGCATCGCTATATGAAGTCTTTCAATGGATTTAGACATTTTATCTTATTATTTAATACTAAAGTTTCATTATTTTGTTAAAGAGGCTCAATTAATGACATAATCATATAATCCATACTTATTTCAATATTTTTAACTTTTAACTAATATTTTAAGAGCAGCTATAGTAAATACTAACTAGTCCCTTTCTAGTTGAATGTAACTATATACCATATTAACTAGGCTAAGTCGCGTTGAACGTAATCCTTTAGAAATTATAGCTGAGAGCAGGTAGTGTCTAATTTGTCCCTAATTTGAGGCAAGGCAAGATATATGTGCAGGATTTAACCAACTTTGGTTACACACATTTATAATCATTGTTCACAGACATTCTCAAATGTATAAACCACTTCCTTAATATACTATAGAATAGACTTGCTTTACATAAAAAAATATTGATTAAACAAAAATGTTTTTCCCCTATTCCAAAATAACAAACTTACCAATCTAGAAGCAACAATGAAGGTTTTGTTGGAAATGGCGAGAAACATTTCCCGGTTTATGTCATGAACGCTTCTCGTATAATTAATACCATTTTCCGGATCCCAAGAACCTATTTTCCTGAATCCAGATGATGTCAGTTCGGTGATTTCTAATGTGAAGAATGTTCGTCTTCCAGTTTCATGGTCAAATTTCATTCTTCCAGTCATACCTTCAAAATCCACCTGGAAAACAACAATCGTCAGTCATTTTATGATCTTATGGACGCGAAAATAATTTTAAGTATTAATTTTGTCAAGTGATAAAGAAATATGTAAAATAAGAATTAAAAGGGGTATTTAGTAGGTTGTAGTAGGCCTAAACTGACAAGGTGCTTCTACTTTTTAGCAGCATGAGGAAACAGGGTTTAAAAAAGTAATAGAATCTCTTTTTTGAAACTATAAGTTACGATTAATGATTAACTAATTTATTTATTTTTTAAAAAATTAGTTGTGGTTGATCAATTGATTAAAGTAACTATAATTTTTCTCCTTAGTTTAAAAGAAGGAAAGTTAACTTCATTGCACCCTGTCAGGCTGAACAGGGAATAATTAAAAATAAGGGAATCATAAATTTTAATGATTCCCTCCAGTGTAGCCCTAAATAAAGCACAAGTAATTAAGGTTGGTGTTAAATATTAGTTTATGTTTAATGTCGAAATCTATAATCGTCATGGTCATTTTTATCATGTAACTTACACAGAGGTTGTCATGGTGATTGATTTGATGCACAAACAAACAAGTTAAAATTAAAATCATGAATTTGTTTAACTTTTATTTTCACTTATCCATTAAAATAAAGAAAAGTAAATAGGAGAATGCAAGTGGGTATACCCGCTTCATATAGTTGACTATAGAGTAACCCTGGTTCCAGCCTCGCCTGCTTTCACAGTTTAATTGCTCTGTTTCAATCTCTTGTCCTAATCCATAAAGCGCTTTAGCGTAGAGGATCACGGCATCGTGCATCAATCCAGCTTCCGTCTAGAAAATAAATGCAATATAGATTTATTTTAATTTAATTAAAATTCTATTTTTAATTAATAATTATTTTTAAAAATATTGAAAGAATAGTCTCTCTACGTAAATCAAGCTTTCAGCTACTGTAGGTCCATCATTAGTACTAAGATGTTAAAACTTTTGCTTTAAAAATTAAAAAGAAAGAAAGAGAGTCATGCATCATACCAAACCAGCAATCAATATAAGACAATTTAACGTGCAGAGACTATTCGAAAATATAGGAGAGTACTGAGTCATACCAAACCAGCAACCTATATAAGACAATTTAACGTGGAGAGACTATTCGAAAAGATAGGAGTGTACCGAGTCATGCCAAACCAGCAACCTATATAAGACAATTTAACGTGGAGAGACTATTCGAAAAGATAGGAGTGTACCGAGTCATGCCAAACCAGCAACCTATATAAGACAATTTAACGTGGAGAGACTATTCGAAAAGATAGGAGTGTACCGAGTCATGCCAAACCAGCAACCTATATAAGACAATTTAACGTGGAGAGACTATTCGAAAAGATAGGAGTGTACCGAGTCATGCCAAACCAGCAACCTATATAAGACAATTTAACGTGGAGAGACTATTCGAAAAGATAGGAGTGTACCGAGTCATGCCAAACCAGCAACCTATATAAGACAATTTAACGTGGAGAGACTATTCGAAAAGATAGGAGTGTACCGAGTCATGCCAAACCAGCAACCTATATAAGACAATTTAACGTGGAGAGACTATTCGAAAAGATAGGAGTGTACCGAGTCATGCCAAACCAGCAACCTATATAAGACAATTTAACGTGGAGAGACTATTCGAAAAGATAGGAGTGTACCGAGTCATGCCAAACCAGCAACCTATATAAGACAATTTAACGAGGAGAGACTATTCAAAAAGATAGGAGTGTACCGAGTCATGCCAAACCAGCAACCTATATAAGACAATTTAACGTGGAGAGACTATTCGAAAAGATAGGAGTGTACTTACTCATGCCATACCAGCAACCGATAAGACAATTTAACTTGGATTGTCTTGTATTGGATAGACTGTTCTTCAAGATTTCATGATGCCTACAACGCTTCATATTTTTTTTTTCATATTAAGAAATATCGTAGCAGCTTGGGATGGGCCTACGAGTTTAGGGCTAATGCCTATTAAGGATTTTTAGATTCATGAAGTCCGATATTTCATATTTATTATCATACGCGTTTTAGTAAATTTGGGCAGCATACTTTTCTCTTTATAAACTACTTAATATAAATAAAATCTAACGCTTATGGTAATACGATTTTACGGACCCACTTCTTTCTAATGGTGATTTTTTGCGGGTTAATATAACCATGGTACTAAATCACTTTCTAGATTTTAATAAAGCCAGAATACTAAAAAAAGGAAGCACAAACCCAAAAAGAAAATTATTATAGAAGCGCATGTGCCCTAACAATATTAATTAAAAAACTGACACAAAGAACTAAATACATGTTATTCAGGTATTTTTAAAACTCTGAAAATTTACGACTTGTTAAAGAGAAAGGTTCATATAATTTTTTTCTATTTTAGCTAGAAAAATAACGTCATCACAATTCTAAAGGACATAAAATTCTTTTGCGTACTATGCAGGTTCCTGAAATGAGGTAATTTTAGACTCATCAAACTTTTATGTAAATTTTAAGAAAATAAAGTTATGAAGGACCCCATTTTGACTAAATAAAGCTACAGAAATATCTTTAGGCAATTTTTAAAGTAATTCTATGGCCTTTAAAACGGCGAATTGAGAATTTCTCTACCTCAAATAGAAAAATAAATTTATTTATTTTTCTTTGTCATATTGGTATTAGAAAATGTTAATAATAGAATAAAAATATAACTTCAAATATAAATCACAAAAAAAAAGAAAAAGAAATAATACTTTATTTAAATTTATCTTAATCTATTTAAAACTATATTTATTGCAAGATTTAATTAAAATAAATTTTGTAAGTGTTCCTCATTTTGTAGTAAATAATTTTGTTTATTTAAGTGTATGCACCAGGTAAGTAACATTTGCCTGCCTCGGCTTCGCCTCTGCAGTAAACCTTTGTTTAGCTGCCTTTGTTTAACCTGTTTGTGTTGTTTAGCCTATCCTCGCCTTTGGCTCGGAACTAAAACTTATGTCAGCAAAATGCCATTTTGCTGCCTATTTACATAAATAACTATTTTTTTCCGTACGAAGCTTACGTTTACGCGAGCGTTACGCGCGAACGCTTGAGCGGATAACGTTGTCCAACAAACTCCTCTTGGGCATTCGTAAAATGAACATTTTTACCAAATTTAAACTAAGTCGGTCAAGTTTTACACAAGTTATCGTCATCGGTCGATTTCGTCACGGTAGTTTTTTTCGGATTCCCTCCTGGGCTCTATGAACTGTTGCGTGCCATAAGGAACTTCACTCCAATAATATTTATAAATTTCAAATTAAAATATTTAAGAGAGAAGTTAAAGTTTCTAAACAATTTATGTTCTAATTGGACAAAATACGATAATTTTTAACGCTCCCACTATCAGAATCAAAAATAATTCAAAATGTGTTAGAACTTTAGACGCTTTCTTAACTATAGGTACTAATGGAAACCTTATGGTACTTTTATCCTTATAACATTTCTACTTGTATACAGCTCTCAGTAGTACCTTGGACCATTAATAAAAATTGCACTAACAAATTTAGTGTTATATTAGTGTAAGTTCTTTTATTTTTAAATTTAGTAAACATGCGCTAGTGAAATAACCTTTTTAATTCCAAATTGTAAACAAATGTCTTAATTTTTTAGTTTATTCTCTTATTTACTTGGTAAATTGATTCATTAATGTAACCAACAAAATTATATGTTATAGTTAAATTTAATAAGTTCTAAATTAGCAGTTATGAATTTACTCTTATCATTCATACTTGGTTTTCCTTATCAGGAGGAAATTCTATCATTTGAAGATGTAGCTTCTGCTAATGATCAACAAAATATCAAAAGAAAATCAGTTATAAAATCTTACAAAGAAGCAACGGATAATGTAAGTGAGGATTTTGTCGATACTAATTTTGTCAAACCAATGCTGCATTTAAAACAAAGTTGTAAAATCCAGTATAGTTTACCCTCGAAAGAAGATAAGAAAAAAGAGATTAAAGTTGTTTATCTTGGTACCTGTGCAGAAGTGACGTTAAAAAATGCCTCGACAACGGTTAAATGTAAAGTCATTGATGACAAAGCCTTCGTACTGTTCACGGTTCTGCACCAAGTTGATTCAAAAGAGTTAAACGCTCCCGCGCAAATCAAGTCTCAAGATATTCAAATAGACTTCAGAGTTGTCAAAGAAAACGCCAAGAATAAACTCGCAGATAAATTATTTTACTTCTTCTCAGAGAATATCACTACTGATTTTGGATATCTCGTGGAATCAAAAAACGGAGAGATACCGGAAAAATTAGAACACTTTTCTTTAAAAGCTGGAACGAATGACTATTTGTTTGTAAGACCTTGTAAATTTCACTGGAAAAATATGAATATTTTAATGAAGAGAGCTTCGGATGAAATTAACGATCGTAATAAAGTAATAGAAACTAAATGCGGCGATGTAGTCACTTCTATCTCTCCGGTCGATGTGAAGAACAGAATATCGGTAGCATCACAAGAAAGTAAATCTGAAAAGACAACTAGGAGCCGAAAATCAGAAAAAAATAAACCACCAGATATAAAAGTTACTATTAGTGGAAATTATGTAGTTTATGAAAAATCAGTTTGGACTTTTGAAGAATTCAACAGTAATTTGGATGATGAGTTACTTTCTGCCAGTTTATTGCTTACCAACACAGGTGTTTATACGACCGAACAAAGAAGGCATTTTAAATCTTTATCGATTTTTATTAAAAGTATTCAAAATTTACCACGTTCTATCAAAGAAAAACATAATGTAAATAAGATTTTCCTGGAGTATAGTTTTCCACCAGTGTGTCAGTCTGAAACCGTCGAACCGATCTTACTTCGCGATTTGTCTAGAATCAAGATCAAAGATGTGCGGACATTTTTAAATGAAACCGTATCGGATGATAAACTAGTCGAAGCTATTCAGAACAATCTCTTAGTAGTCAAAATTTTAGGGCGAAGAGAGAAAAAAGAAAATAATGTAATCCCTAGAGTTTGGGGACAAGAGTTATCGTGCACGGATTTCACAAAAAGATTTAATCAATTTATAGAAATAAGTGAAAAAGAAAACGAAAAAAATGAAAACGACGAAAAAGTAAAGAAAGGTAATAAGAAAACAGAAAGCAGAAAATCGAAAGCGTCAAGGAAATCGGCTAGGCCTCAGTCATTCGTAGAATCGTCAGAGGAACCTAATGAAGAATCGGTTGTATTAGGGTACGCATCCATTAGTTTATACGATTTAATGAAATACTCATTTAGAATGAACGCGTCTGTGCAGATTCATTCGAAATTTCTTCCTACTTCGAATCAGTTTAATATACCTTTAAGACCGATGAACGTTATGCATTTTCATAAAGATTACCGGACCCAACAAAGAGGGATTGTCGACGCGACGGAATTTATCGATTGTAAAACTATATTAAAAGTCGAAGCAAAACTTGGTTACGATCTCGCTCTAAATATTTTACCTTTTGTTTTGGCATTTCCAACCCTATTCACTGTTTGTGTTTTTATTGATTACGATAGAAAGTCCAGTTACAGCTTACTAAAAGAAATTCTAGAACATAATAAGACTATTTTGCATGACGGTCGAGGTATGCCAAATAACCTCTTCCATAATTTGGGTGTATCGCCGGAAATACACCCAGGAAAGAAATCTCTTCGTAATAAGGAGACTGGAATAATTGATCCAAAAGATTTTACAACCAATAGAGAAACTCAAAAAGACCAAAACTACGTCACCGGCTTCATGGTGGATACCATCGACTTCTCCATTCTAATGATAGAGAGCCTCGAAGTACAAGCTATATCGAAGATATTGGTGCACCGGTATCAAATGTTAACGGAAGAAGGACGGATGCTTTACAACAGTAACCTAATTTTCACTGAGAGACTTTATGACGATTTCGTCAAGTTCGGGGGAATATTTGTGTCTGCACTTGGTTTGCCGCTAGAAGCAGTGCTGAACCATAATAGGGCTCATGAGTACGTTCCAGCACCCGCTCTAAGGTGCCTTCAGACTTTGAGAGCCATAACCAAATCGAAAACAATTCAACGAAATTTATTCCCTACTCCATTGGAACTCCTCAGTATGGATGTTGAGTTCGGTGTTCCTATTCACAGAGTTGACACTTTTAATAAATAAATTTACCTGTATGTAACATTACTAATAATAGTTTAATGTGATTATTTATTTCTTATAGCGTAGGTTTCTTCGGCTAGACTCTGAATTAGATCTTCCGGGAGAGACCGCTTAAGAGATTTTGTGGATCCCAATATTTCGAACCTGTTACAAGGATCATTCTAAGGTAGCTGCTTATGAAGAGAGTTGTGTCCAACTGACAAATTGCAAATGGACATCATCTTGTCATGGTCTCGATTTATTTGAATATTTATTTTAGTAATAGTTCCAAATCTCCAATCTCATTGATTATTATCAAAATCAGAAGCGATTCAGGTGCGTTAGATATCCCTTGAGTGACTTGAAATAAAAATAAAAGTGAAAAAATTACAAGATAAAAATAATTTTTTTATATACTACGTTTTTAAATTTTCTCTCATTAATCATAAATCTGAAACCTGGCAAAATGAAGATGACTTGCGGATTTTTCCCGAACTAACTTTCCATACAGTAAAATATGCTGAAAACGAACTAAATTTTGCTGAAAGATGGATAAAAGTATTAAAATAATGCATTGTCATCGTGTTCTGGGCTATTCTAAAAGTTTCAAATGTCTAGCTACTCGGGAAGGTAGTTAGAAATCGCTTGCAAGCTTTGTACTGGACAAAAAAACAAACAAAAAGGAAAGAAAGATAATAAAAACGTAGTAAAAAGACATAAAATAACAAAGATAAAATGTATAAAATAAATATTTTCTATTTGAATCCTTGTCCGGTATATTTATAGGTCAATAGTAAAATTAAAAGAGTCACAGCTATTGCACTAACTTAATAGCAAAATTATATCCTGCAATATGCACAATAATCTAAATATTTAAACAAATTTATATTCCTAATTTTAAAATCGTACATCAATGTGATATTCTTTTATTATATATGAACAACTTGAAGTTGAATATATTATATTCATTAGATGAATATTTTATATAATATACGGTACAAGTTAAACAATTTACATAATTTCACCCCAATTAATTTCTGGGAAATATTTTAAGTCTCACTTCGTGGTGAATAAAGGGGTGAATTTTGAATTAAAAAAAACGAGTACAATTATAGTAATTAGGGAATGTGTACAAATAATGAGTAACATTAATCCTCTTTTATGCAAATTTTATATTATCGTCTTAAGCTGGTTATTTCCAACTTAATTTTATGTATTCATGAAAATTTTCACCTCTCGTCCCATATTTTTACTTTATTTCAATAAAAAAAATATACCGGTAAAACAATCACTTACAAAATAAACGCATAGTTAACAATGTTACTCGCAAAAAAAATGCGTAGCAATGCAAAATCAGAGACATTTAAAAAAAGGACTAATTTAATTGTGTTGTCCGAGTGTCTCGAATGTGATTTCTATGATAATTTTTACGATTTTCCAGCCTTCATGGTGAATACAAAATGGCAAGGGTAGGGCTGCGGAATAACCACATCAAAACTTCATTTTACAAAAAACCTTTTAATATTGCTTTAACTTGAAATCTCTTCTCTGATGGAAAATTCAAACTTTTAAAAAATCAAAAAAGCCTCCTTTTGTTTCCAACAATTTTCAAATGAACAGTCATTTTCGACTTTTTGCTAATAACTTTGTCATGCTAAATATTGTGTTAGAAGATACTAAAAATAATCAATTGAGGTAATTGCTGGGACGTTTTTAATTGGTCCAAGCACCGTGACATCGTGTAGAACTCTTGGATAAATTCAATTGCTTCAGAATAGTCGCATATTTTTTACTCAACAACCTAATTAATTAAAAATGTTCTACACAAGCAGTGGAGTAACTTAATTTGGAATATAGATAGAATTGAAATGAAAGCAATGGACACTAGAAGGCTGAAATTAGTACGGGACTACAAATGGGCTTCTATGATCTACCCCGATAAATTTCATCAAAATTGGATATTTAGTTAAGATATGGTGGTTTCAGTGAACCGACGCCAGACACAAGACCAAAATTGTAATTGAAACGGATTCCTATCTAGGTATATTTTTACTAGATCATTCTCCAGCATGATCACAATGTTTCCGTTGCCTTTGGTAAGTTCAGAAGCAAAAGTAATAATAATCCAGGAAAATAAGGTAAATAAAACCCCAATCTGCGGAATGAGAGAAAGCAAGCTGAATTTTTGCATAGAACTTCGCTTTGAAGTACCAAAAATCTCATATGTCTCATCAGTTTTTTTCGAAAATCACGCTTCCGGTTAGTCTGAGGTCTTAAGAAGTTACATCAAAACTTACGTAAAACAGAATTCCCAACAAGTATGGATATAAACATTTTTTTCGTACGATCAACCGTTTTCGAGGTATAGCGTGAAGAAGCGGAAGCGCGCATGTTTACTTTCCTATAGAAAGAGAAAGTATTGTGATGATACAAAAATTCGATTTTGAGATTTTATGAATTTACACGTTTAGAGGTTCACTGAGTCCTAAAAAGAGGTATTTAAAGAATGTCTGTTCGTCGTCAGTCAGTCGTTTGTCTGGCGTCTGAGCAGACGCGTGGAGCCTAAACTGCTGGGCCGATTTTGACGAAATTTGGCATACATGTTCATAAAATTCATATTTTGTGGTGACATCAAGAAATTAATTTTAGCTCCAAATTTGGGGGCGCTAC
>KZ651550.1:189701-203143 GCA_001010745.2 Gerris buenoi
TTGTTCTAATTTTATAATAAAAACAACTTTTCCTCGGCGGGGAATCGAACCCGGCCAGTCTCCGTATCCACGTTTAAAGCTATTTTCTCTGGAACTAGAAGTTTACCGGTATAACGACATATATCGTTAGATTCGTAATTAAATAGACTACATATTAGAATTTTTTAATCGAAATCGTCAGAACCGTTTTTAAGAAATAATGTTTTTTAAAGTTTTTTCAGAGTTTTTCGGGGGTAGCGCCCCCAAATTTGGAGCTAAAATTAATTTCTTTATGTCACCACAAAATATGAATTTTATGAACATGTATGCCAAATTTCGTCAAAATTGGCCCAGCAGTTTAGGCTCCACGCGTCTGCTCAGACGCCAGACAAACGACAGACTGACGACGAACAGACATTCTTTAAAGACCTCTTTTTTGGACTCAGTGAACCTCTAAATGTGTAAATTCATAAAATCTCAAAATCGAATTTTTGTATCATCACAATACTTTCTCTTTCTATAGGAAAGTAAACATGCGCGCTTCCGCTTCTTCACGCTATATCTCGAAAACGGTTGATCGTACGAAAAAAATGTTTATACCCAAACTTGTTGGGAATTCTGTTTTACGTAAGTTTTGATGTAACTTCTTAAGACCTCAGACTAACCGGAAGCGAGATTTTCGCAAAAAACTGATTTTCCTGACCTTTGCCCTTCGATATCTCGAGACGCACAAGGGTGAGCATATGAGACTTTTTGCTACTTCATTAGAACATCAAAGCGAAGGTCTATGCAAAACTTCAGCTTGCTTTCTCTCATTCCGCAGAGGAAGTCTTATTTCCCTGGACTATAATATTTTAATATATTTCACGGAGTTAAGTGATATTATTTTTACTGCTAATTTTTAATAAATGAAATTGGCAGAATTATGAAAGAAAGAAAAAAATATATTTTCTATACGGCTGGGATGATATTCTTATAATTCTTATTTTGCTTCTTTTCATGATTTTAAGGCGCATCGAGATGTGGAACATAAAAGCAGTACAATATAAAAAGAAACAATACAGCTAATTAAATAGCAAATTAGCTAATTGTTTCCGGCTCACTTTATGAAACAAAAAGGCTTTAAATAACTAATAAAATATCATTGTTATAAAAAGACCTTTTGAGAGACAACATGCCTTCATTATTAACTCTTATTATTAACTTCATAATAATAAGAGATGTCAATGCCAGACATCTTGCTATAACTTATTTCATTGTACACTAGATCGAACACAGGATTTGCATGTTTGAGTATAGTGTGTCTCCCAGTACAGTGTGTGATAGGCACAATTTCGTTAAAAAGGTTTGTGTGGATACGTGTTTGAGTAGGATGAATGAGAGGATCGATGGAGAAGTGATCTAAACGAGTCTAAGTTTGGAAAACGAAAGTAGCAGTGGAAGAAGTGAGCAGGATAACTGGGTTTTTGGAGGAGTGGAAAGGAGGTACAAATAAGTGCTTTTTCAGGGTTGTTGAAAGGAGGGATAAGGAGACTCTGTTTAGACATTATTAAGACTTACATAAAGTACCCGGCTTTATATAACTATCGCATTTACTCGGACTGTTGGAAGTCTTACGATTGTCTAGCAGATGATGGGATGTATACACCTTACTGTCAACCATTCCGTCCATTTTAAAAACCCTGAAAATGACGTACAAACGAACACGATTGTGGGTACTTGGTCTGCGATTAAAAGGTCTACACTACACCTTCGGACCGTCGCGTCAGTGATCAGTTTGACTCATAATTGGCGTAATACATCTGGAGAAGAGCTCATTCTGATAATGACGATCTGACTTGAGTATTTTTGGAGGCAGCGGAAGTTGTTTATCCTCCTCGGTCTCGAGACCCCCCCACCCGGGGAGGAAAATTTGATATTTATGATAAAAGTTTATGTACCTACTTATAGATCATATAATAATATCATATAATAATCATATAATCATAATATAATAATCTTTGCCAGAATGAAAAAGACAACTTTTTTAACAAACACATAAATTATTTTACTTTTTTAGCTGACCAAGGTAAATTAAAATATTCTATTTTGAAAACTTACTGTGACATTTTCAGGTGATAAAGCTAACGTTCTTCCAGCTCGTTGCTCTTCAAATACCCAGTCGTGAACAGCAGCTTGTACCTGATGCTTCAGAGGGTTAACAAGCCTCAAAGTTGTAATATTGGCCATATTAGGCGCCTGATCTTTAAACTCCTCATAATTTAAAGTATGAGCGTCCTGAAAAAAAAAGCAAATTTATTATTAAGGTTCTTAAATTTCATGATCACTTGCTTATTTAAAGACATTATACATGGGAGAATTGCATCGGTTGATGAACAGGACATTGGCCACTTCAACATGGGTTTTTAATTTTAAATCTTTTAGTAGGAATGCCATTTACTGGATTTTCTTTGAGGTGAAAATTAGTTTTGCTTAAACTTAAGTTTACGTTTACTTATATCCTCTAGTACTTTGGTTGCTATCCTGTGTAAGACGAATGAATTTATTTTTAGAATTGCAATTTTTTAACTGCAAACCGAGAAAGAAACATAATGAGGATTTATTTCAAAAAGGGACACAATTAGACAATGATAGAAGACCTCTATGAATTCAAAGCATTTTTTAGTCTTATAGTTAATAGTTACTAACTAGAGACGCCATATTTATTATTTTAATATATATCTCCTAATTCAAAATTTCCTAAACAGATATCCGTTTCAGCGATGAGGGAACTTTACTTTGAGTTGTTTCTCAGCCTCTACAACAAGATTTTGCGAATGCCTATTTTAAAGACTATTTATTCGATTTTATTGAAATTTCAATGGTAACTCCAAATTAAGCCCCACATTATGGTCCTTTATTTATTTGAACCTTCAACGCACTTTTAAGGAAGAATAAAATCACACTTGTCCAAACAACCACCGTTTCATGAAATGCATAAGTTAATAATATGTACTTTATAAAGATACAAAAAAATATATTAGAATACGGGTATTATGTTGACACAGTTATATAATATGTAAATATACGAGTATGACTGCATAAAGTATCCAAAATTGTAAGTGCGTATAATTTGTTATAATATTATAAATGTTATATAGTACCTGGTAACAGTAGCATAATGTAATAGAAATATTTGTTGAATGTTCGTTTTGAATATCTATATGTGAAAAAAATGTTGTTTATTTATTTGTTGTTGTAAATTCGTTGTTCATTATAGAGACATACATATGTGGTGATACCAAGGAGGTAAGAATGTAGGTGAAGTAATCAGTCATCATGCCGACTTGACGAGCCTGGTGAAGAACTGACAGAATCCTTTCTGTACTGCAGTCTAGAATTATTCTGGAACTAGATGATGTGTTGTGGATTTCCTTGAGCAGGGGCCTATAAACATAATAAGTATAAATTTAGTTTACTTTTCCTAATGCATCATAAATATAACTGTACAATCAAGAATAATTTGGCAATTTTACATCAGGGAACTGTAAATATCACCATTTTTTTGAAAGAAGTAAATCAAAGTATGAAAATTGTACCACTCCTGTTTAAAACGAAGTAGATCAAACTGAGTAAATTGCACCACTCCAATTTAAAGCTAAGTAAGTCAAACCATGTAAATTTCACCACTACCTCTTTAAACGAAGTAAATAAAACCTTATAAATTGCACCACTAAATTTCCCTTTGTCTAACTTAATGATTGGACTAATGGATTTTGTTACATAAGTATGATGTTCCTTTGTCCCAAAATACAATGGACTAAATGTCCCTTTGTCTTTTTTGATTGTTAGGCTAAAAGATATAGTCACTTTCAATTACAGAAGTGTGAAGTTCCTTTGTCCAAATGTTGAAAGGAATTAGTGCAATTTACATGATAGTTTTGCATTCCTCGTTCTGGAAGGCAGTGGTGCAATCCACACTATTTTACTTACCTCGTTTTGAGAAGTAGTGGTGCAATCTGAACTGTTTTTCTTACTTCGTAAAACATTCTTTATTATTTCTGCTCAAAAAATGGTGCAATTTACACATACCCTTTACATCAACAGGATGAAGTTTTTTTTTCAAATTAAATGTTGTTACTATGATGAATGGATTTTGCAGGTGTAAATAATTAAAAAAAGATTATTTCATTGTTCCTCGAAAAAGACTGAGGATGGCTCTAAGAAGGGCCGAAACGTTTAGAGGAACAATGAAATAATCATATTTTAATTATTTACACCTGAAAAATCCTTTCATCATAGTAACAAGTAATCATAAAAAAGGTGTTTTCAACGTAGCTATTAAATGTTGTTTGAACCAAGCCATAGTAATGAAATTAAAATGTTACTATTAGAGAAATACATTCTATAAACTCAGGTAATACCGTACAGGGTTGTAAACTAATTTGAGATATGTTTCAACAAGTTCTAAACTAATATGCTTGGTTAATAAAAAAAGTTTTTTAATTTAATCTTTATCGAAAAATCGAATTATTTTATCCAGTAAAATGAAAAGAGTGAAGCCATCCTTATCTTGATTCCTAGAGAAAGACGATATACTATAAGTGTTGTAATTTAGTTTCAGGGCATCATATTTGCTTCCTTTAACTTTAATTTAAAGGTCTAATTACGTCAGGTTTCATATGCGCCCACGCCTGTTGAATTTTACCTTGTACGAATCGTAAATGAGACTTTCTTCATTAAAATATCAAATAACTTGTAGTTTAACATCTTTTACCTTTGATCTTCTTCTTCTGTTAGTTGCCAAACTGTAAAAGGGACGTGCCCTTCAGGTGTAAGAGTAGGATGGGCTTTTAGCAATCCTTGAATTCGAAGTAGGGCGTCTTCCTGCTCGTATATAACTGTAAATGTTGCCCAATCCATATCTTGAACAACTTGTACTAATGCCTGAAATAAATTTAATCAAATGAATGTAACTTTAATATGGCTTATAAAACTGAAAAAAGTATACGACTTCCAGGTATCAGACCAAAACCAAGTTTGAGCGTGCAATAAAGAAGTTTTAATCCTTTCCAATTTAACCCATTTGTAGTTTTTGGAAAGAACCAATTTATCAATGGCTGGAAAACTACTCATTAAAAGAAATAGAAATAGAAAATAGAAAATAGAATTCTTCGTTTGGTTATTCTGACGATCATTTTAACCAAGAAATTTAACTTATTATACTAAATATACTATCGCAGCAATGAGACTACCACAATATACGAGATATATGATGTGGCAATACTCTCGAAAATTGGCTCATTCAGATAACTAACCAAATTTAAATAAAAATGTTGCTGTATGGCCTTATTAACAAATATTACTAATCGTTTATCATATAAATGTTAAAGGTATAACCCTAACTAGTTTTCATTGAGCTGTGAAAAAGTCTTTTCAGTATTTGATTAGATAAATGAATTGATTGAATGATCAAAAATAGTGATCTTACTTCCGTCAAGAGTTGAGGATCAGGAAATAAATTGATGGTAGAAGCAGCTGGAGCATCAGATATATCCCAGTGTGTCTCGATATGTGGCATATCAAGGACAGTGCTAAGTGAATGAACAATTCCTGTCGTCATCAAAGATTTTGGACCAAATACTCCTCCAATACCTCCTCCAGCAAGCTTGCATACTGAAAATATATAAACAATTCTTAAAGAAAACAGGAACTCCAAAAAAAAAAAAATAAAATAAAAATAAAAAAATGCTTTCCTTCTGCAATAAACTTCTTATTAGTGTCAAGCTGCGGCATCTGGTTTTGTATAAATCTTTATGTATGTAAAAAACTACATGAAGATAATAATTTTACTCTCAACTAGTTAACTATACTATTTTAATCTACTATACCAGCATTACGTTGAAGTAGTGCTGTATGCCTATTAAGCATACAGCTCCACGTAATGCTGATTAGGAATTGCCTTATTCAATAAAACTGTTATCCAAAGCTTCTATTACTTAAATTAAAATTATTTTAATAAATGCAACTGAACATTATTTACTTACATCGCTTGCTGATATTAAAACTGTCGTAAGCAGAAATGTGTTCTATGTAGGGGTCCAAAATGACATTAGGAAGAAGAGCTTTATCTAAATTTACTTTCTTAGTGGTGAGTTTGAAGGCCAATTCTTGCTCCGAGTTCTCATTATGAAAAAATCCAACTGAAACAGAAACATTTTTTTTTATTAATATTATTGAACATTTCATACCAAGTCTTAAACAAAACATTTTTTATACAATATTTTATTTGGGGGGAAACGTAATACGTGTAAAAATATTTGGTATTTTATTCGACCCGGTTCAGAGTACCTGTTCTGGACCGTACCATTTCATTAGTTCGACCCGTTCTTAAATTGAGTTTTAAAAAAAATAGTCTACCTTATCATTAAAAACATTTTATTACCAAATAATATAGCTTAAGCATTGTGATATTCACTATGATAAAGGTTTTTTTGTTTTCTTTTTAAAGGAAAAATGTTGTTCATATTTTACAGATTCTATTGAGGCCTGGGTAACGCTGTTAGAAAATAAAATATAATTGTATGTTTAAGAAATTTTTAAATTTGGTCGTGAATGGCACCAGTGGTTTTCTTTGATTAAATTTGTGGTTTTCTTTGATTAAATTTGTGGTTTTGGATTTTTTGTGGTTTTCTTTGATTTAATTATTTTTGTATTTTTCGTAAACTCTCTAAATATCAATATAAGTTGGACTATAATATTTTTATTCAGCGAATTAACAATAATTTGAAACGTAACAGTAATTACTTTTGGCGACATATCAATAGTTTTAAAAGTTCTCATGTTTCTAGTTCTAGTCTTAAACTTAAACATAATAATANAGCACCGGGATTCGAACCACGGGCTTCCTTTATTTCTAGTAAAGACGCTCTAGCCAACTAAGCTATACTGAAGTATAATTTCCTCTGTCGATAACGATACCTAGTCCCGAATTAAGCTTTCAAATTTTTCAAGTAGCCGAATTAAGCTTCAAAGTCTAGAAGTCAACATTAACGACATTAGAACTAGACCGAGTAATTAAGCTTGTAATTATAAAGTACCCAATTAGTGCCTGTACCTAGTACCTTACAATCAATTAGAATATTAGAAATTAAAATTTTAATAAAGGAGGCCCGTGGTTCGAATCCCGGCGCTGAAGTCTATTTTTCTCTGTCTGTCTCCCGTTGTAAATAGTAATTATAATTTGATTTATAATACATAAATTATATTTAGGAACTCAATATAAAATATAAATATTTACAGATTTGTTGAATATTTAAGTAAAATTAAAAAAAGTGGATCTCATTTCAAAGTCTTGATTTTGGAATACCTGTTTTACTCTTTATACAAAGACGATTGAGTATCAACTTACATATTTCCTTAAAAATAGATTCGTAGATTGAGGGAGGTAAACACTAAACTGCCTTGATGATTTGACAGCCGTAAATCAAATTGATGGATGGAAAACACAACGAGATCATAAACAAATGATTAAATCTAGACCACTTTTAATTTTTATGACTAAATGTTTTCTTTGTGCATAAAGAATAATATCTTTTTTTGCTTGGAAGCAAGGTAATAAAGAATAATATCTTTTTTGCTTGAAAACAAGATAATAATCACCTTCTCCTCTCGTAATAACTTCGTAAAAAATGTTGACGGTCAGATCTACAGACAAATATACATGACCAAAAATGTTTCTTGATGCCTGAAAGAGAATTCTAATAAGGAAATTTAGAATTTGGAGAGAAAAATAGTTTTTTAAATTAACATAATGCTTCCATTACCTATACAGTATTGGAAGCAATGGGTAAAGAATAATATCTTTTTTGCTTGGAAGCAAGATAATAAAGAATAATATATTTTTTGCTTGGAAGCAAGGTAATAAAGAATAATATATTTTTTTGCTTGGAAGCAAGGTAATAAAGAAATAATATCTTTCTTGCTTGGAAGCAAGGTAATAAAGAATAATATCTTTTCTTGCTTGGAAGCAAGGTAATAAAGAAGAATATTTTTTTACATTCCTTATATTTCAACATATATATGCACTTATATTCTATAAAATTTGTATGAGTCATATTTTAAAGAATAGTTTATTCTGAGAACTATATCTTTAAAATTGCCTAGGTCCTACATAGACTGTTGCACTTGTTAGTTATAATTTATTATAGTTAAGAGGGTTAATTTGTTCCGGTACAATAACTTTTATGAATTGTGTACTATATTGTGGCGCTAAAAGGGTATATTATATACATTTCATAGCCATGTTTTGGTATATTGACACAAACATTTGTTATCGTATTATTTACACTGAAACAATAACCTGTCTTGTTAAGTTAATCTTGAAATACCGAAGGTGTCGGTTTACAATTCTATGCCAGGTACTAATAGCTTTATGCAGGATTATATTAATATTTTACATGCGTTGAGTGGAATTCCGTTGTCCCATACTCCTCCGCGTGGTTTGAATAATGGATAGAAATTAATGATTTACTTGGTATGGTAACCTCAACAGAGTTTACTAGATTTACTCTGCAGACTATTCCAAAACCTTCGCTGACAGTTCAAATAATATCTAACTAGCTAGACGATGAGAATAGAGGCGGATAAAGCTTTGGTATTCGGAACCTACAAATACCCTTCTATCCTTACACAGTCGTGCTTTCCAACTTTAACCAACCCTATACTAAAACCGTAAAATTTCCTCGTATTCACAATCACATGCATATTTACAAGTGTCTTGGCAATCACAGCTAGATATGATTTTACAGATCTCATATGGAATCTGCATATTTCATTATACTTGTTAATTGTTATGCTAATGTGATAAAAATTATTATTAATAGAATTTAATTGAAATTCCTAACTGAAATTTGAAAAATTTAATTTAATTGAATGTGGTACGTATTAATAAGTATATTTACCACAGAGGATCATGCATGATTAGTAACATTTTTTTGGTGATTTAATATATATATAAAAAAGTAGATATTTAATCAGTCCAATGAGCAATCATACCCAAAACAAGGTTAGTTATTCAAATATTACTCCAAATCAAAGTGGCCTCCAATCAAGGGACAAACTAACATCAACTTGATTTTGGGTCTACTAACTAATTTTGTACTCAGGATCGTGAAAAACACGCAGAGGCAGTTCATTTATATTTATAGCGCAAAAAAAGTAGGTTATCTCTGTAAAAAGAACTTACATGAGGGAATGTAGGTTATCTTTAGCATATAAGAACTATTCATTCAGTTTCATAACATAAGATAATTTATTTAGAAATCAAATTGTAAGTTATTTATAAATAATGTTTTAAAAGTCTACTAACTTCTCCTAAATATATTTTTTAACAAACTTATTGCATTTGTAGACCTTTTTTCTGCTAGACTGATAAAAGAATTTTTGTTGCAATAGACTGGTTAATCTTTGTCCTACATATAAATTACATTAAATTTTTAAGTTTATGGTAGTATTCATTCTACGAAACGTTTTAATTATAATTTAAATCAAATTATAATTACTATTAACTACGGGAAACATACAGAGAAAAATACGCTCCAGCGCCGGGATTTGAACCACGGGCCTCTAAATTACCAGTCTAGCGCTCTACCATCTAAGCTACACTGGAGAATGATTTCTTCTGACGTTATAGATACCTTGTCCCGGATTTAAGCTTTCATTTTTCCACAAATCTTAGAAGTCAACATTAATGACATAGAACTAGACCGAGAAATAACGCTTATAATTATAAAGTACCCAATTAGTACCTGTACCTAGTACAATCAATTAGAAATTCATTTTTACGTTTTTGGTAGTATTCATACTACGGAACATTTAAATTTTAATTTAAATCAAATTATAATTATTATTAACTACGGGAAACAATCAGAGAAAAATATGCTCCAGCGCCGGGATTTGAACCACGGGCCTCTAAATTACCAGTCTAGCGCTCTACCATCTAAGCTACACTGGAGAATGATTNACAGACCGACAGACCGACAGACAGACACGGAACCAAAAATGTTCCCTGATGTCTGAAACGGATTTCTGTCTTGGAATTTTTGAAATCGGAGACCTAAAATTTTTTCGTTCTTCAGAACGATCACATAGCTTCCGTTACCTTCGGTAAGCTCGGAAGCAAAAAGTTTATAAAATAAAAATTAACAGCATTTTTAATTTTGACTACTCTCAACGCACTCTAATTTTAAAAATTAGCATTTGGTAGATCATTATAACCATTTGCCATTGACAGTTGAAAGTTGGATAAATCAATCCTTTACCGAGAAAAAATAAGGTTAAATCTTTTGTTACATAATATAATGAATGCATACAGTTTTTTAATTATTTATTTTTAAGCATTAACTTGTACTTTTTAAATTTATTTTTTGACACATTCTTTAAAATTTTATTCAAAATACAATTTAAGGAGAATTTTCGAGATAAAATTCTATTCCTAAACTATATATTAAATGTTCATGTTTATATCTGTTGTATATATATATAAACTAAATTGGAAGGAAATAAAATAAAAAGAAAATCTGTTGCATGGAGGTGAAGAATTTTTATCGCTATTTAGATTATTTCAATTCTCCGCGAGAGAGAAGAATTTAGGGAAATGCTAACATTCTTTTAGGATGCTCAAGATTGAAAAACCTTCGCTGTTGTAAATCCAAATTTTCATAGTTTATATCGTTATATCCTTCCAGAATATGTCATTTACTTTTCTCCGCTCGTGGATAAGGAATATTTTCCCCCTTGAAATCTTGATATCCGCCTTAAGCAGGATTTCAAGGTATGCCAAAAAAGCATATAATATAGGTCACAGTTAATCTTACTTACTATTATCTATTTTATATTATAAACTAAAGAAACTGGTTTAAATAATATATACTTGATGGATTTCCGTGCTGCAATTACTTAAAAGGAGCATGTTATTTTTAATGATTTTTTAAAATAAATTTAGCAAAATTATTAAATTAAATAATGGGGGAAACTGTAAATTGCTCCATTTTTTTGAACGAAGTAAATCAAAGTATGTAAATTGCACCAATCGAATTTAAAACGAAATAAGTCAAATCTTGTAAATTGCACCGCTAAATGTTTCTCTGTCTAACTTAATCATTGGACAATGGATTTTGTCACTCTTTGTTACATAAGTTTAGTGTTCCTTTGTCCCAAAATAAATTTTGACTAAATGTCTCTTTGTCTTATTTGATTGTTTGGCAAACAGATTTTGTTACTTTCAAATACAGAAGTGTGATATAACTTTGTCCCAATGAATATTGTACAAATATAATTTTACTTACGATGAAACCATTGAAAAGTGGTTGAAAGATATTGGTGCAATTAGCATAGTTTGATCTACCTCGTTCTTAAAGGCAGAAGGCAGTGGTGCAATTTAGACTGTTTTTATTACTTTGAAAAGCATTCTTGTTTATTTCTGCGAAAGAACGGTGCAATTTACATATACCCAAATAAAGTTGTATAACATTCGCCCAATAATTTTTATAAAGTGAACAAATTTTTCCTGCAAAAAAATAATGTTTTCATAATGAATAATCCTGCCAAGCTTCAGATAAATTCTGCAATTAGTTTCAAATGAATTATTTTTTTTTTTATACAATAAAGATAGGAAACGCGAAAATGAAGAGAAATTAATTAAAAAAAAAAAGAAAGAAAATATTTAGAGATTTGATTAATCTTGACAGTTTCAACTAAATCATCTTGCTGGAATTAGGTGTTGAAAAAAATGTGTTTATCTGATGAAGGGAAAGGACCAGAGAATAAGAAAGGGTGTTTTAATATGAAAAGACGTTGACTGTTGATAGAACCTTATCAGGGTAGGATAAAGGTAAGCAACGTCTTCGGGTGTCGTATTCTAAACATGAAACCATTTACAAAAACCCCTTGTCTTGGGCTTGGTAAAACACATCCAAAACCAAGCGAGCTTTAGCGAGAGAAAAAGATAGCAAGCAAGATTACCCTCCAAGCTACCTGAGGAGAAACGCTCATGAAAAATTATCAGAGGCTTTCTTGTCCCTTCCCATTACCGTGCTTTTCAGCTTCAGACATGGATAGAGGCTTTTCAACCAGATTCTTACTACCTTCCCTTTCCAGACTCGACGTGGAAAAAACCCTTACTTGAAAATTATTCTGTTATAAAGCGAGCACGGTGCTGGTTACCGAAGTTATTTCTATAAGCTCTTGCCAGACCCGAATCTCGAGTAAACCTTGCAACTTTAGTAAGAAATTTATTGTTAAGCATAAGTGAGTTCTATCTCACTCTGGTTTTTTTGAATAAAGTTCATAATATTGAATATATAAAGTTGAAAGCGTAACAAAGCATAAAGATCTTAAGAATGTAACTTATAGAATGTAATCCCCTCAGGTCTCAGGAGACCTCTTTGTTAAATCTTTAATACTTGATGAATTCATGTTGATTTAGAATGAGCCCCTATGTGTGATTGAGGCTGAGTTCAAAAGTTTCAAGAGTTTCATTGATATTTCGAGAACAACAGGAGCTTTTTGACAATAAGTTTCGACTTATAAGCTTCCGTGAAATTGTATACAAATTTACCAGAATTAGGTATTAAATCTAACAAAATATAGGAGTACGAATAAGCACTATCAAATCCAATGATCTATTGTTCAAAAAGTAATATAGAAGCTTTCTGTAGAGTTTATTCAATACATATTATATTCCTACTTTGAGTTAGGACTAAATTTGATAAAATTTATTTCGACATAAATCTTAGTGATCTTTTGTATATAAATATATCATTCGTCCGGTGTTTTCCACATGCTTAATCTTTCATTGTTACATTTAATTATTATTTAACAATTGATTTAAATAGCTCATGAAAATAATTTTTCCCTGGTGGGGAGTGGAAGTCGACCCTTCCCACTTTGGAAGTAAATTTATTTTGATCTTTATTTAGAATAATAGACTATTTACAAAAAATGACACATGATTATTTTCTTTATTTTAAATGTGATAAATTAAATAGCATATTTTAATTAAATAAATTATGGATATTGATACATTGTTGATCCCAAATGAATTCATACATATTTAAGAAATATTTATTCATATTTTGAAGAATTTAATGTTTAATTGTGGGAGATATTTTCTATTTTTCCCTTTATTACTTAGTCATAGCTGTAAAAGTTAACTATCGTAATTAGCTTGTCTCCCTTAAGGTATATTACATTGGAGTTTGGAATGAATGAATGAAAGTTTATTTGCTCATAAATACAAGACTCTTAGCAAAGGAGTTAGGAGACCCAATCCAGAGATAATATATACGTATATCAGAAAGAAAAGATAAAAATATAATTTAAATTTCTTATAATTTACAACATATTTCTATATTTAATCAAAGCATGTGATTAATTAAAGAAGTAAGTTGTAAATACCTAATATATATAGATTAATATATAAA
>KZ651550.1:223107-234622 GCA_001010745.2 Gerris buenoi
TAGACCAAGCAGCTGTCTGAGACCTCGTATGAATAGCACTTTATTAAAGAAGTGACATAGTGAGATTTCGTAACTACATTATTTTATGACCTGTTATAATTTGACAGGTAGCAATGTTTCAAAAGGGTTTACCATATAACTGTATAAAACACGTAAAAACGTAAAAAACTTAGTTAAAGTAAATTTATTTTTTTTAATAGTTTTTTGTTTCACCTGTAAACCTGTCATTTTGAAGATACGAGGAGTCACTTCTTAGCCATCGATATTACTACAGCAATAGAAGATAACCAAAGGAAGCTAAATAACTATTCAGTTTAAATTAAAAGTACTCATGCAGTTTTGAAAAAATCTGTATGGTTTGACAAAAGTAACTCACAGATGGCCTCATATTCCTTACAACAATCTGGACACATTTAATATTAAATTATAATAAATTAATGTGAACACACTAAGAATTGAGACAGGTCCAATAAAACACAATTTTAGTTCCTGAGTGACCATTTGTTCAAAAGTAGAATGCAAAGAATACTATTTTATAGTATATTAAATATATAAAATTTGGTACACTTTAATTATAATGACGATTCAACATTTTTATGTTTTAGATTTCGTACTGACGTCTAAAAAGAAGGAAATGAGTCACCACGTACACTTGATGACTATTAATGAGAATATAATAGAGTTTAGAGTTAGACTGTGGAACCCAACTCAGTGGAAGTCTAGTAAACTTAAACTAGCTCTTCTATCAATACCTCTACTGACTCTTGGAAAAACACTGGACAAACTTCATTCAGGATTAGAAATCATAATTAGTAACAAAGCTGTCGGCTTATCTCTTGGCCATAGAGAGGTACAAATGTTGAGTAATATTTTATTTAAAATTTATCTGCACATATATTTTCTGTATATGTGCGTTGGCATCTTCGGTCATATTATGTCTCCTGGCAGCCCGAAATAATGCAGCTTTCTTAGACCAAGCAGCTGTCTATCTTAAACTTAAATCGAATGTCCTCTAATGCAGGGCATAAGTCTAGATGTGCAACTGTCATTTTTTCACAGACCGGTGTCACAGACATCACATCCTGGGTCCATAGCCACTTCTATTCGACACAGATGCTTTTGCAGATAATCATGGCCTGTTAGGAGACGGAAGCATGCTACTGCTTGAGTTCTTGAGAGAGCTGGTGCAGTCAGGCCGCTAGTTCCTTTTCATGCATCCCACTGCTTACCTGTTGCCTGAGTGGTGTGCAATTCTTTCATGTCTTGGCTTAATGTCATTTGTATCAGTCTTTTAGCTTCACTTAGTGCTAGTGGTAGTTCTGGCTGGTTATTAGATCCTTCCCAAGCTAAATGATCTGCTCGCTCATTTCCATATGTTCCGCAGTGATTTGGGATCCACTTTAGAACTACTGCCGTTCCTCTATTGGAGTCGGTCCATTAGGCGTCTGCAGTGATTTACACTGTAAATCACTGTAGAGGTAGTTATTGCAGCTTGGGAGCCTATCAGTAACACTACTTTACTATTTTTCCTGGTTTATAACTGTGATAGTGCCAGTTCTAAAGCATTGACTTCCCCTGTGTAATTTGTGGACCTCTTGCCTACTGATTCCGATACCTGAAAATCACGGCAATACAAACCAGCCCCGAAATTTTCTCTAATTTTGATAATGTTATCATGGTTAAAGGAAGACGGCTTTAGAGTTTAAATGACTGAAGATTTCCAGTTCTTCTTAAACAGTTCTATCAATAATAATAATCCTAATATTTTTTTTTCTTTGACTTAGGATTTCTCAATTTCTTTTAAGTAATTATTATCAGAGACCTTCAAATGCCTTTTTGCCATGGCGCCATACTAAATTGCCACATTTTGGCCATTTTTTGGTAAAAAGCCACATTTTGCCAATTTTAAAAATGTATATTTTGCATATTTCGGGCATTATTACATATAATTGCATATTTCCAGCATAAGTGCATATTTTCCCATGAATATTCTACATTTTTGTTAGAAATTTCCACTAAGGTGCATACTTTATATGGTTTTTCTATTCAAACATATATTATTTAGGTACCAAAACCTTTTAAGGATTAGAAGACATTCACTGTCTAACGGTGCAAGTAGACCCCCTGTGCTATAAGCTTCTGCAAGGACAGGGGGTTTACCAGTCCCTACTGGTTNCCGGGAAAAAATTGGTATGTTAATGATAATTTTAGCGAAAAACCATAATATCATAAATGTATTCATCCGATATTGAAAAAAATAAAGGATTTTTTTGTCGAAAATAGCCCACACATGGTCCTCACAAACGGTTAAAATTAATATGGATATTAATTTAAACCATCTGGGAAGATGTAATATTATTTCAAAATAAGTATCAACCCACTGGGAACCGAAATATCGAAAATCTCATGTAACCATATGTCCAATAACAGAACGCCAAAATGTTCCCTAAGCATAATTTTCTAACAGAAAGGTATTAAGTTATTGTAATAAATTATGTTATTATTGATATGCATAATCTTGTAAGGACTTTGAACTCCAATATGAATGTTTTTTTTTTTTTTGTTTTTTTTTTAAATCAATTGCGCTACTAAACAAATATTCAAATCAATTCTATTAGGTATAAAATAAGAGAAAGTTTCGGTTACCATTTACCATTATAGTTAATTTACAAATAAATGTTGAATTTGGTAAATGCTTGTGTTATCATTTTTCACAAAGATTGAGATTGATTTAAAAAGAGAAATAAAACTTGGAATCGTCCAATAAATCAAATGAAATTGGACAGACAGATCGATCGATTTCTGTTGATTGGCTAAAATAGATTACACCAGAACTTGTACTTGTCACTCTTGTTATAAACTGATAAATTTAAAAAAAGGGGTTATTTCCCCAAAAACAAAATCCCCTATATTTACGTCTCTTTTTATTCACCTTTTTTTACTTTTGACTTGGTAAAAAAGACAAAAAAAATGATTAAGTAGGAGGGTGGGGATTCAGGGATTAAGTAGGAGGGTGGGGATTAAGGCATTAAGTAGGAGGGTGGGGATTCAGGGATTAAGTAGGAGGGTGGGGATTCAGGCATTAAGTAGGAGGGTGGGGATTCAGGGATTGATATGCAATAAATCCCGAACCGATTGCACTGCATCAGAACCTTTAATTTTGCAAATTAGCTTCTTTTTATGACTTAAACAACTTTTATAAAAGGGCTTTTCAAACGGATGTTATGATTCAAGGGTGGTACATATTTGAAGCCAAGTACCCTTACTAAATAAAATTATCATCACTTCTTTAAATAGTAATAATTTTTCTTATTTGGTATAATAATTTCAAAAATAATCCAGAAGGAAAATAACTCTGATTTTTCCGGGAAGTAATTTTTTTAACTTCCAGTTGTCGGAATCAATTACAAATTTGTGATTACTTCAAATGATTTTATCTAAGGGTAGGGGTAGAAGGTATAGGAATGAGAAGTGGCATGGAAATCCAGCTAGTTTACTATAAAATGATATGAATTATTAAACACATAAAANTTTGTTTCTTACCGGATTTTTTATTTTATTTTCGTATTATACAATATTTTCTTTTTTTCCACGCCCTGTATAATAGAAAAATACAGAGTATAAGAGAGTAAAAAGGAAGTATCTTGGCACTCGGACAAGCTTTTCCTCAGGATATGTAACAAAAAGTTTCAAGAACTCGTAAGATTTTTTTTTTCTTTACCCCCTCAAAAACTTCAACACTCCTTAGACAAGATAAGAAAAACGTAAGAATCTCAGAAGATGTCCTCAATTTTTTTTATATACAATTTTTTTTAATTCTTACTGACACCTAGAAGTATAAAAGACTGAAAATTAAAACAGAAGCTATGATATTTGTATAAAGCGGTTTAAAAACCTATTTTTTTTTTGACAAGCACTTAAAAAAAACAGGATACAAAGAAGTTTTTCTATTTGCGATAAAACGTTTTTTTTTTTTTTCATATTTAGGTGCAATGCAATCTCTGTTGTTAGGAATAACCTTTTATTCTTTTCTTTTAAAAGGATCTTACAAAACCCTTTTTTTAAATCTGACTTTTATTTTTGCTTTGGCAAGAACAATAAAACTAATGGTCCGAGAAATGTTTAGCTTTTTGACTGAGAAAAATAAAGTGTTTGAGAATTAAAGATTTTTACAGGATGTATACGTATTTGACTTTTTGATACTGGGAATCTTTCTTCCTGTTATGATAATAGAGAGTTTAAAATCGTTACCGGGAAAAAATTGGTATGTTAATGATAATTTTAGCGAAAAACCATAATATCATAAATGTATTCATCCGATATTGAAAAAAATAAAGGATTTTTTGTCGAAAATAGCCCGCACATGGTCCTCACAAACGGTTAAAATTAATATGGATATTAATTTAAACCATCTGGGAAGATGTAATATTATTTCAAAATAAGTATCACCCCACTGGGAACCGAAATATCGAAAATCTCATGTAACCATATGTCCAATAACAGAACGCCAAAATGTTCCCTAAGATATGTCAAATAATTTTTGAATTCGGACACACAAATGTCGTTATTAAGAATGTTCCCTGTGCTTCCGTTACCTTCAGTACGCCATGTGAGTGTGCGGAAATGTTATTTTAATAAGTAAATATCCTGGATAAATATGAATGGAATAAAAATGTATAAATTTTGAATGAAGTAAGTAACTATGAATATGTCATAGAAGAAGATGTTAACAAGTATAATTGCTTATTCAAGCGAGTCAAAAATGGATATGAAATATCGATTTATTTTAGCTTGTTAAATTTAGATATTAAACTGATCTCCTACATTATTTGACGCAAATAATGTACCAACCAACGAAGTACCCTTTATTTTGATAATTAAATAATAAGCTCCATTTTTACTCCCGGTAATTGATTTACTATTGTTAAATAATCCTATTTATTTCTTTGCCTATGATGAACGATAAAATGGATATTACTTATTTGCCTACGATGCACGATAAAATGGATATTACTGAATATCTCTCCCTTTTTCTATTTAGGTAATTATAATAGCTTACATGGGTCTCCTGAAGCTCTATCTGAACTAAAAATAGCTGAAACTTAGAACAATTATAGTCAATTTTTTTAATCATGGGGCTTACGCCCGAAGACTAGACCACGAGGAAGGACCTTTTAACAAGCCCGGAGAGCCTTGTATTAAACCAATACTTTTACAACCCAACCAAACCCTTTACACACAAGTGAAGTGTTGGTCGGTAGAACATGTCTTCACTACTCCGGACCTGGAAACGTCTGGTTAGCACCTGTGCCAAGCAGAAGACAAGAATCGTCACCGACGAAGGCAAGGCCTGCCCGATTGCGTCATCCCAACAAAGGATTAACCCGACTTAAGGAACCCCCGGGGAATCCAGGTATAATCTACATTCCAGAAAGCAAACATAACTACGCCGTCCTTTACTCCAGTCGGGGTCTGTCTTGTTGTTGCTTCGAGTAATCATCACGATGCATCATACCCCTGAAGATGCATCCAGTAGTGGAAGTGAAACGTCTGACTTAAACCCCTTCGTTTATAATACGATATGTTTGTCTGCCGTAATCTCTAGCTCTAGAGTATCCGACAAATAATGAACAGTTAAGGCTAATTAACACTCGAATACAAATATTTAAATTAATATTTTTAATATGAATCATTTAATGTGTAGAAAGTTACATTATAATGGAAGTAATTAAATTAAATTATATGAATAAGAAAGTTTTTAGAATCTTCAAGAGATAAAAGGAATATTTCCTCTTACAAATTCTTGAATAAGGCAATAACCCTTACAGCCACCTTCCTATAGGAAGGAGGTCAAATTGAGAATCTGTCTTTTTCATTTAAAATATTACTCTTTCCAGATTGTTGAAAACAAAGTCTCTTTACATCGATCCCATTTTCCGAAGTAATAAGCAAAAACATAAATTTTGATTAAATTTTATTTTGGTATTTTGTTTACACATATATGAAAGTTCTTGAGTAGTATATGAAGAATATGTATTTATATACACACATTTAAGATCATTGTAAGATTAAATTCAATACTGATTTAAAAAAAATTGTTATTTGTCGTGCCTAATAATAAAATAGAACAATTATTGCATTGATAAAAAGCCTCCAAACTGCGATTCGTATAGGGTATTTTAGTCTTATAATTAAATAAATGATTGTAATATTTTAGACTCTATTCTAAGAAGGCTTTTGAAAGGAATATATTTTTGGGATAACATTTAACTCCTTGGCCCGCATGATAATATAAACATAACCAATAATTCCTAGCATGAGCCCGACGCAAAGTGAGGAGTGAAGGCTAGCCTGAAATATTATTCAGTGAAAAATCATTATTTTTAATCATAAGAGTAGGGAATAATAAAATAATCGAATCATAAAACTGCACGAATACTTACATGTCCAGTGTAATTATTTTAAAATGAATACATTATTATAAAATTATTATTTATTTTTATATCTTTTCATATTGTAGGAAACGCACTGGGAGAAGATTCCTCTGATACTCAATGGTTACAAATGGAGTGATTTCAGAGTTGAATGGCAAAATAACTTAATATCAGTTGAATTGGAAGGATTCGATAAACCATTGATACTATATGAGTATGTCAAACCAAAAGATGAAACTGTAATTTCATACCAGCAAGGCTTTAAATATGTCAGCTTCATGGGAACTGGATTAATGGTCGACATTAAATCATCAAAACAGAGTAAATATCTTCATAATAACTTTCAAAATATTATCGTTAATTAAAACTTTCAACGCACTTCTTTAGATTGTTACTCCCCTTATAAACAAAACAGAGGGGAGTTACAATTTAAAGGTGTACGGAATGTTCATTTTTTTAGATTGTTACTCCCCTTGTAAAAACAGAAGTGTGATATTCCTTTGTCCCAAAGTATATATTGGACTAAACATTCCTTTGTCTTATTAGTTTTTTAGTCAGTCATTTATACTCTAAAATAAAACATAGGGGAGTAACAATCTAAAGAAGTACCAATTTCAAAGGGTTGTGCAATATTTTTAGCATATTAATCAATTTTGATTTATATGTGTAGGAGTTCTTTGCTGAAATTTTAAAAGACCACGTCTGTCAATCAATGTGGCACCACATAGCTCTTGCGTGCTTTCTGGTAATCTCACTCTACGATTCAGGCCAAAATTTTGATAATTATATTTGACGATAAATCAATAAAATTGTATTTTAGAAAATTCTTTTTATTCAGTGTGCTTGGTTGAATTACATCAACTTGAAATACATTATAAATTTCTTCTTTTATCTTCAAGCATTAACAATTCCAGTTAATGCTTGAAGTGCTACACTTTTGTTTTATAATAAATAAATATACAAATTGGACATATTGTAACAGATTCTTTTTACTATAAGAGAATAAAGTAGCTTGTAAATATTAAATAACGTGCAGTTTATTTATCTGTGATTCACGCTTCACTTACTGTTTTAATCAAAATCATCTAGTTTTTCCTATATTTTATTCGGTTTTTCAATTGAAGTAATTCGGCGTAATTTTGTGATTTGTGAGTGTCTTACCTTAAGCGTATTTCAGTGAAGTTTGCATCGAGCTTTACTGAATGCATATTAATTATTTTAGCCATCTAATATGGCCACCACCTTCGGTAGATGACGAGAATATAAGTGCTGTAAAATGTTATGTTTCTAAACTGGATAAACATTATAATTGTTATTATTGTGTTTGTTATATTAGATGCCCTTATCCATTCTCGTCAATCTTAGTTAATCCCCTACAGTCCTTTTTTCCCTTGCTACTAAATCTTTATTTATCTCACAAAACTATAAAACGGATCATACTATAGATTTTCTTTTCATTTAATATCCTGATGATTTATATATGACAACATTTTATTTAGAAATTTATTATGGATGAAAAATCTAACTTGTTAAATCTTTCTAAAAGGGTGTAATGATAATGATATAAATAGGCCAACAAGTAGGGCTCGATACGAAAATTCCTTATTTATTTCTCAATATGACTATCCCATTGCCCCTCAGCAGACCTGACAAAAAAGTTGAGAGGGGAAGAAATGCACCTCCAAAAAGAGCTTTCGTGTGGTTTTTCGCTTATATCTTCTAAAATAATCAAAATGTTGAAAATATAAATTGTAGAGCATTACAATCTGCAAAGAGAAGGGATTTCAGTCAAGAAATTTCGCGAGGAATGCTGACCATGCTGATCGTCGTTACAACCATCGAAGTCACCCAGTGTCCTGAGACCTGTTGCTGTTGTCAGCATGGATATGGATTTATTGATTATCCTCACAGGTCTAGTCACACCTTCAATCTATTATTGCACCATTTTATTGTTATTTTGTTTCTGACCCACTTCTACATATACCTCAAGTTGAATCACCCAATTTAATTGATGTTAGTAATTGGTCCAATTGGTCTATTTATAATTTTTGAAAATATTTTCTAAAATCTGAAGATGAAAACAACTTTTCCCAACTGATTTTGCAAATCAGTCAAACTTCGACCTGCTGTCAATTTGGCTTGAATGGCCCATTTATAATTGAAGCAGAACAACCATTTCCGCTGATGTTGCAAATTGGTCCAACTATAACCTGCTGTTTATTTTTTTAACNGCATATGCTCACTCGACATTTTTTGTTCCAATTTGGCCATAAAAACTAACCATGAAGTATTGCTGGATAACTTCCGGTGACCCTGTATATTTTAATCACCCTGTATAAGTTTTTCCTGAAATCACCACACTCCTAGACATCCCTCAATTAAGAGTAGAAAGCTCAGAAATTATGCGATCGAATTTTCACGGTTATTAAAAAATATTTATTAAACATTTTGAGTGGGGTATCAAAAGAAAATTATTGAAGAGTAGATTACAAATATATATAGATATATATATATATCACTTAGGGAAAGCGCTTAATTTTCGGCGCCATTTTGTCAAAATAATAATATCAAATAATATCTATTTACATTATCAAATAAATGAATTAAGGGCGTATATTTGGGGCGCATTTTTTTTATCTTGCGGGCGGGCGCTATCAGAGCTAGCTACGCCACTGGGGCTTATACAACCATATCTAAATGGTTTACACGGGGCTAGTGTGTCGTTCCATCATTTATAAAAATCCTTACATTTAGCATATTAAACCAGTTAGTTGCCACATCGAACAGGCAGCAACCATTTATATGAGGATTTAGGGTTAATACCGAACTGTGAATTGAAACCAGTTCTGTGGCCATCCATCTAAGTTATGGCCACGTCCAATGCTGTTAACTTAATTTATAGGAGAGACAACTGTTCCCTTATTTGAGTGCCACTAGGCCTAGTTTTTATAAGATCTCCTCGACTATAAACAAAACATTAGAATCAATGTATCTATCATCATCATAAGTTACGATTTAGTCTAGTAAGATAGAGCACCGCAATCTAGTTCTTTTGGCAGCTTGTTATTTCATTCCTGTTTTGTTTTATGTTCTTATGCCTCGGTGTCAGCAGATCTTCTCCACAACCGGATGGGTATTTTCAATGACAAAATTTTTCATTCTTAGCACATGCTTAGTTAAATTATATTTTTAATTACCATCAAGGTCAATATGTATTCAAAATAAGATTCTAAGATAATAATGATTATTATCATAAAGATAATAACATTGCTATTCATATTAGACTTATATAGTTATATTTAGTGGCAACCCAGAACCTCCGGCGTAACAAGTATTAGCTACCTGGTAGCAATAAGCTACTGGGGCCCCTTTTCTATATTCAATTTGAATTCCTACTTTTAAAGACATATCCACTCTTAAGCGGTTGCCCTGAATTTCCAACGATCAAGTTCAACGATCCTCCCAGTCGTCATTCAGTATCTATTTAAAGTTTGAATGGCTTCAGTATGATATCAATTAATTAAAAGACTAGTATGTGTATTAAGTAAATATATTATACATGAATCACAAGAGATAATTTTAGAAGAAAAATCTTACTTTTATTTCAGAACAAGCTTGTACCGAGCACATCACAATACAACCTCTAATTATGAAATATTTTGAATACGCAACGTATCAAATTAATAACGAGCTGGAATTTCATTTGCGAGCCGTGGAAACGGGAATTATAATAATGAAGATATCACCTCTACTTGATTATCCTCATGTTAAGGTATTAATTAATACTTTGACTAATAATTACTATATTTTGAATTGTTATTATTAACTTAGTTAAATTATTATTAACGAAGTTAACGGAAGTTATGGAATCATTATTTTATGTCTCCGATTTCAAAAATTCCAACACAGAAGTTCGTTTCAGATATCAGGGAACTTTTGTTGTCTAACAGTCTGCCTGCCTGTCGGTCTGTTTTTGCAAACCAACAATATCTTTAAAAAATATTACTCGTCCAATTTTAACGAAATTTGGGCGGTATGTCATAATTACTCCAACATTTTGTGCTCATGCGTGCAATGTTTTTTTTATTAACAGCTAAATATTAAAAAGTATGTACTTATAAAATTTTTGTTTGTCGATTTAAGCTATTATATCGTCCTATATTAATTTTAACCATGTACGCTCATTAAATTTCGCTAAATTTGAACTTTTATTTATGTAAATAATCAAAACAATTTTGACAAATACAAAAATGGGCAATGGGAAGCTAAGTGCCACACTAATTCGTAGACTAGATCCTACGATTTAAAAAATAATGAAGAGAGCAGCCAAAATACAACTATTACCAATATTTCAAAGTTACAAATGAACCCATATTACGCAATAAGAGCCATTATTTTTAAGGCTTTCTTTGAATAAAGCATAGTAATTATATCATATTTCAAGTTTATTTCGTAGAAATCTAAATCCATAGTGATCATTTTCGTTTAACGAACTAATATTTGGCGAAACTCACTTATATAACATTGGATATCAATAATAATCGAGGTCACTCGGAAAAGATTGTTCCTTAAAGAAATATGTCAGACTCCTATAATGAAAAAAATACGTAGAACATATCGGTGTTTTTATACTTTTGAAGGGACAAATATGTACATTATGTTCCCTAAGCAATTTCTTTTTAAAATTCCTGCATAGTTTTCCCTCGCGTATAGATTCCCCTTGAGTATAGTTTTTTCGTTGAAATAATAAAAAAATAAAATAAGGTAAAAAATAAGGTCATTAAGACGGAAGAGTTGAGGTAAAACAGTTAGAGTTAAAAGTAATTTATCTTGCGAGGAACAAAACTCATAAAAAAAAATTCTGTAAGAATGATGATGAAATATTGTACACTTACTCTTTCTTACAACTTGCTCTCTACAATGCGAAAGATAATTAAATTTTATTTTTCTTTAAGTAAGACAACGAATGTGGTTTGGATAGACAAACCAACTGCTATTATTAACACTATTATAATGACGATTTTTTTTTTTTTTTTTTTTTTTTTTTTTTTTTTTTTTTTTTTTTTTTTTTTTTTTTTTTT
>KZ651550.1:236606-246653 GCA_001010745.2 Gerris buenoi
GCTCACGGGAAAATATAGCAAACTCATAACTATTAGTTGTTCAAATCCGAAATGGGAGATAATTTCTGTCACGGGCTTTTTTTTTTTTAAATCAACATTTTTTGCCTCCCCCCCCAAAAAAAAATTTAACTAATACCAACTAATTGTAACATGTTCACCATCCCAACGAAATACTATTTATGTGGGACGCACAACCAATTTTTTTCATTTAAAATTTTTTTATATCATTATATTCAGCAATGTTGTCAATACATCTCTTTATGTCTTCAAAATAAGGAGATTTAAAAATAAAATCTAATTTGTACAGACTATAAACCAGTTAATTTAAATCAAATTTCGATTTTTCAGCTCAAGTTCAGAAAATCTCAGATTGTGTTTTAATCGTGAATCAAGAGTTTGTCAAGAAATTATAGTGATCAGTGAAAAAGTGAACTTTCATTACTTTAAATGGTTCGGTATTGGTTCGTACAAACCTGCTTACTGGACTATCTCCTGCCTACCAGAAGGTTTATTTTCTTTTTTTTTTCTATAATTATAATTTGGATATATTTATTAACTATAAGGGTGTTCCGGAATAACTCTTCACTCGGGATTAGGTAATAACTAATCTAGTAGCTCATCAGTCTCGCGAGATCTAAATTAAAAATTAATTAAATTAGGCTACATCGTTATGGGAGCGGAAGTATTGCTTCGCAGGTGTTGTTAACAGTAGAATAAATATACCCGAATTAGTTGATATTTGTCTAGTGGGATTATTCAAGTGTTTTAAATTTTAATTATCTTAAAGGAAAAGGTATTGTTCTCATCTAAATAATCCGGATCCGAGTTTTCAACGGAATTATCCGTTGTGTTATTTTGTATGTATTTTTAGCTCGATGTACGTCTGTCTGTCTGCCTGTGTGTCTGTCTCTGTCACGTATAACTACCACAGTTTATAAGCTAGAAAAATAAAATAGGTACAACAATAAAAAGCAATAAAATTTGCACCGATTATATCTCTTTATAAGACAAACATTTCCATTGTATTTAATTTTGATATCTGCCACCATTTTGAAAATATTGACCTTTGAATTTTGTTCAAATAATATAGAGAATTTCGCCGATTGAGCTGAAATTCGCACCAATAATAATAAGTCAAAATTATTATATCAGTAAAATCCATTATTTTTTTATTTATTTCTTTAACCCTATTGACTGCATCATAGCAGTGTCGCTATAAGTAATTTTGGTGCAATTTTAGTATCCCAATTTATATTGGAAGATATCGGATAAGGAGTTCTGATTTCCTTGAACAAATTGAACAAACCTTCTAAACTTATGTGCCAAAATTATTTTGGCAACACTTCTTAAGAATTGGAGTCTTATGAAAAGAAAATACTCACCAATTATATATTCTACAATAAGATTGTGAAAAAATAATGATATTCTATTTTTATCAAAAATGTTATTTTAATTTAGAAAATTAATTGTCCAAATAAATAGTTCGTTATATTTAAAATTGTTTTTGTAGGCTAAGGTTGATTATTTATAAAGCAAATACTGTATTTAGCAGACATTTTTTTTAAAGGATCTTAACATAGTAGTGTTAAAAAGTTAGTTGTTTTGACTGAGATTTTGTGGAAATCAAACATAATGATTGGTTTGTATCAATTTTTTAACAAAGAATTCACTCAATTAGAAAAAAGAACTCACTCTTATAAGGCTTTCTATCCGTACAATTAGGTTAAATAAGTTTATAATGTTAAATGTTACTCACGCATTTATTATTATATATTATTTTGAGATATGTTCTTTGATTACTATTGTTCCTTTCTTAGATTCTAGTAAACATTTTTTAACTTAAGTTTATAGTCATTATTATTCAAACCTGTAATTTTAATATTGTCTAATTCTCTGTAAATATTTATACTTCCTTCACATTCCTAGACCTAGAGCTTGGCCCTAGCTCTTAAGGCCGAAATACACGGCTACACTTAGAGCGAGAGAGTCTAGCGAGAGCTGTGTCCGATCTGTCTACACGGAGAGCCAACATTTGGCTAGACTGGTGTCCGAGAGTGCTCTCGGAGAGTGACCTTGAATGAAGTTCCTAGACCAGTATCCGAACTGTCTACACGGTGTCCCGTTTGTCTAATAATCTACGTCTCCTCCGTCGTCCACACGCGTTGCCCGGCTGAGGTATTGATCATGCTTGCTCTAGAAAAGGTTTCACCTAGCTGAAACTAGCCTAGACCGAGTGCGAGAGCAAATTGACATGACAGGTGTCTTGTCTACACGAGGAAAACAAACACCGAGAGCGCAACTAGCTAGACCGGAGTGGGTAGGAGTGGGGGTGGTCTAGCGTCCACTCTCGGTGGTGTCTCCACTGCGACACTCAATCTATACACCCAATCTAGCAACAAAAGTGTCGTCGTGTATTTCGGCCTTTAATCCGATTGGAAACCCCTCACACCCTTACCTTCACCACCTTGCCACCTTACCTTCTCGTCAGTCTATAAATATAAGGCACTGAAGATAGCCGTTATACTTGTGATATTATAGTATTTAAGAGACTGAAACCGGTCTGATTTATTATTAAATTTAAACATTGTGGTAAAGACGAATAAACTTATTTTTTCTAATACAGTGTTATTTCCTTTTTAAAAAGGTGATACAAACCAATCATTATAGTAGTGTTAACTCTGATTGTGTTAACAAAGTAAATTTATTTAATAAATTATACTGTTAATACATTCTCGCGGTATCATATTTAGAACTATTTAGTGAGTTTAAAACAAGCTGAACAACTGAGTTTATACAAATGAGTTATTTTACACAATATACTTTGACCGCCTATATATTTACACATTCTAATATGTTTAATTCTAAAAAAGTTAGAATCATACAGTATTTTTACCTTCCAAAAAGTTAATCATAAATATTTATTACTTTCTTAAATGTTAAAAGTAACTTAATAAAATGGAACCTTGTTATAAATATTTATATCTATTAGAATCTCTTACTTATAAATCTCACCATTGGTGAAATTCAATTTCGTGATATGTAATCATGATATTTGATATGATAGAGGCAAAGATAAATTTCAATGGCAATCAATGTAACAGCAGAACCAAATTTAGCTTAAACAACCAAAGATTTCATATCATGTCTCGGATAGAGTTTACATTTTTTTTTTTTTGAATATTGCGAATTTAGAATTGTGGAAATTGACGCCGGTAGAAAATGTCTTACATAAAAGCTTTACATTAAATAGGTGCTCTCTGGCAATAGAAAACTATAACCGATGGGTTTTTAAAAAAGTTTAACCTTTGTTTTCGGAGGTCTAAAAGGCAATTTATGAGGTTGTTGTTCATTATCTCTAAAATTAAGCCCTTAATCCCATTTGTTGAGCACAAAAATTCATTCGTTTCAACTAAAAAGGTTAAAAATAGACCGAGTTAAAGCAAAAAAATCAAATTCATACTAGTTAAAAAAGTCTGGGTTAAACTTGAACTTTTTTTTATTTGCGTTATCTCGTTGCCCCTTTTCTTTTGTTGCCTAGATACGCCTTTTTCCACGTATTAGCATTTACAAATGTATTTTCCATGTATCTATTTTTACTGCAGCTTAATGTGGTCTCTATACAAGGCTTAACGCATTGTACGATACCTCGATAATCACTAGACCTTTATATTACTTGATTACTTGATTAATATCACTAACAGAATATAAATTTATAAATATCTTAAACGAATCATAGAATTTATAAAGAAGTTTAATTTACTGTAAATTCTTTGAATCAAAAATTTAATTAATTCAATTTTACCTTTAGTCGGAATTGGTCTAGAAAATACTATGTTCATAGAATATCTTTGGTATTTACAAAAAATCACAGGGAAGTACTTAGTCCAAGTACTTTTTAGGGTTTTGTAGATGAGTAAGCATACCCATTATGTAAATTATGATTTCTTGTCTTCAATCTAAAAGTCCCGGGTTCGATCCCCCGGGGGGTCACAATGTTTTTTATCGGTATTAACCCANATTAAAAGTTACAAATGAATAGCAATTATTTACACAGTAATGAGAAGTGAGAACACCAAATACTTAAGAAACTAATTAAGATAATAAAAGTATTATCTGTTTCTAGAAGGAAACTGATTTTGTAACAAATGCACTGTTTTGTGAATTAAAAATGTACTATAAATGAAAGCTCTGTATAAATAGACAAATATTATGTTTCTAGTCTTTCTAGGTTTTAGTTGATGTGTGTTAATAAATTTTTACTCTGAATAACGTTATAAATGTAAAGCTAAATCGAGATTATCAGGTAATCCTAGTTAGCATGTAGAGAACATACTGTGTTAATGCAATACTGAGTCTGATGTGTGTCATATTTATGAGAAAGGATTATTGTTTCTTTGATATGTAGCCATTCCAAGATACTAATAATATTTTATTTTTACTCACTGAATTTCTTTAAAGTAAAAGATCCAGACATAGCCTCTAAAATCCAATGATTATATACTTGCACATAGTTTTTGGCTCATAATGTTAAACAATTGTGTAATCTTAAAATTTAGACTAACTGTTTATTAGATTATGGTAAATTCAAGTGAGGTATTCTTGAATACAAAATAAAATTTTATAACATTACAAACATTATAGAAAATATAAATATTACCTGTAGAGGTGAGTATTATACCATTTGAATAGTTTTGCATTCGAGCTTAGTTAGTAGCGGAAGTGTTTTTTTTTTATTTTCTTTATTGAGTAACACAACTCCACAGATAAATGTTATTAAAAATAAATAAATATAAGTGAATGTTAATAATAGTAATCACATATTTAGTAAGTCTCTGGATCACTTCTCAGGCGGCTAAGAGGGTTATCTGGGATGGATTAGGAGGAGAGTATTTCAACAAAAGGATTGCTATGATTGGATAATCACATTTATCTGCAGTAGGAAGAAAAAGTTATGATTTTGTATTAGTTTAGAGGGACTAAAACAGGTCTTTTCTTCCCTGGATCAAAAAGTAGGGAGAAAAAGTAAAAAGTAGGGCGAAAAAGTAAAGATTGCAACTTAATTATTTTATAAATAGTAGAAAATGAATGGTTAATGAAATGAAGATGTTGAAATCAGGTTGGCGTCACTGCTTTTACGATCATGTTTATGTTTGTTTATAACTGTTGGTGCGTGTGGAAGTCTAATAAGAACAGATTATTCAAGTATAAATTAATAACATCTATTTCACATAACATTTAAAGAAGAACTGAATTATTTTCCTTTTTTAAAAAAAACTTTCTGCCAAAAATAAATTATGAAAGATATCTATCAAAATAATATATTTTGATAGATGTCATTCCTGACAATAACCTGCATCTAAATAACCTTCTATTAGAGTTTAATACCAATTCTTATTTATTTTTAATATTGAATCTCTTATATCTGATATTTAAAGTGCTAATAATTATTGTTATTTATAAAAATATAAGGAAGAAAATGTGAATTTATTACCTACTGAAGATAAAATATTGTATGTACCTCGTGAGTAAAGTGTCATTATTCCCTTCGCGATAATTATCTCCCTCGGCTTCGCCTCGGGAGCTAATAAGTGTTATTCCCTCGGCTTCGCCTCGGGAATCAAAAACTCTAATTCCCTCGGCTTGGCCTCGGGATTTAGGGACCGTGGTTCCTTCGGCTTCGCCTCAAGAACCAACTTTTTCGCTCAGGGAATAAGGGCTTACTTTACTCCCTAGGTGCATAAATAACTATTTTGGAATCGGGATACGGAAAGGTCTAGAGCAAAAGGAACGTTAAGGTCGTTATGGAGAGCGAATTTCTTTATTCACTCTCCATAACGACCTTAATGTTCCTTGCAATGTGTCCTGCGTTTATCTTGGAGTTTGGAGCCTGTTTTAAAAGATAAATCTCCCCTAAATATTCAAAAATGATTACTTTGCGAAAAGTTTGAGCTAGAGACATAGGAGTAGTATTATTATAATTTGGACGAAAATAATGCATTTTAAAGCTTTAGTTTTAGCTCATAACAATAAACGTTTTAAAAATCCAAGGTCGAACACCTATTTGTAACATTTCTAAAGAAACCTTAGTGTGTTTTGGCATCTTATTAAACTGTATACTGCATGTATTATGAAAAAGTAAAAAAAAAAAGAGGAAATAATAATATCAATTAGAATTTGACCTTTTTACAGTTTGCAAGTCGTAAAATTGTTAAAAGGATTATGATAGGGTTGGATACTATTATCAGAGATATAGAAATAGAAAGAAGGTTAACTCTAGATCCCGTTTTAGACGGAATTGAAATGGCTTTAATCGCCAGAGACCTATAGGATGCAATGAAACACCCAATGTTCGGGAGCCTAGACTCTCTAACCAGTCCCATGGATTAGTTTAGAAAACCTTTCTCGATTAAATTTCCTCCCTTCATTTAAATGCAAACTGTGTAGCTCCGGGTTTCGTTCCTTTAATAACAGCTTAAAGCACGGTAAATGTCAGACAATCGCGATTCAAACACGAAGAATTATTATAACTACGATTGTAACGTAACTCTTCTTAAAAACGGTTTTGAGAACAAGTTAAAGTTACTTTTACAATTCTAGCAACAGTAACAGTTTTTATTCTTGTAAGTAAATTCTGCATAATGATTCGTCTACTAATGAGAAGAAATAGTTAAGAACGGATTTTAATTGAATGAAACAATTTGCTCAAATGCTGTTTTAGACCAGAGTTGTAACACATATTCAACGTCTGAAAACTTCACGTATTTAGAGATTTGGGAATCTCTAACAAACATAAAAGTATTAAATTTCTTACTGTCTCTGCTCACCTTTAAAACTTTTCTCCTACAAAAACCTTTGCATTAACATACCTAATATTGATAAGTCAAGCACAATTACACGATTATTTTAGAAAGCAGAGAGCAAAGCTCACTTTAATGTTACATGAGGTGGTATATTTAAAAACAGAAATCAGATATGTTAAGTAACTTTTAACATTTAAGTAAGAATCGAAATAACCATAAATGTTGTAGTAATTAAGGGCACACAAAATTGCATAAGGCTAAAATGAGTTTCAGTAAACTAGTATTAGTTCAGAACAAAGAGGTGAGAGTAGGTACTCTTAATAAGAGTGCACTTATAACTAGCATAACTTTTAACAAAAATAAAAATAAAAATCCAGGGTTCCCTTAAATTACATTTTTTGTTTGTCGGCAAGTAAAATCAGTGCCAGCAAATGAGAGTTAGTGCGTTGACAGCGCGGGAAATCGAGTGACACACAGATTGGGCAACCTCTGAGGGAAAAATAAAGCCACTACATTCACCTTCTTATATGGTTATCCAGAGGGCAAATCTTGAGCTCTCATTGGCTCCCCTCCCTATTTGCTAGTTTTTCTCGCGATGTCAACGCACTAACTCTCGTTCGGCGCAGACTGTAGTAACTTTTTTTTGTACCATTTATATTATCATTGTTGTAACTTAGTAAAAATATATATGTAAAATCTAAAGAATTAAATAAGTGCACTTTTACTGGTATTATTTTTTATTTTTTTTCATTAAAAATACTAAATTATTTTTACATATGTCATAAATTTCGTACAGGATATATGCATGAAAAGTGAGAAATACCAGGAATGCTAGGCCACGAAGTTACACATCGGACTTTTCCCAAAAATAATGTGTAATTATCCCTCCATATATCCTATTAAGGATAAACTGCGATTTNGCCGAGGGAGATAATAACGAGAGCAGAAATACTTAGATCCATGTTGCGTATTAAATTTTATCTACGACTAGTGCACCATGGGTAATAGCTAAGTTTGTAGGTATAACATTTTTACCCACAAATTCACGTAATTCGAACACATTAAACTGATATTTAGTTACTTCATTTATTAAAATAACAATTTTTATACTAAATATACACGTTTTTTCAACAAACACTTTAGTTTGTTTTTAATTAAAAGACTTTGTATGATAACCTAAAGTAACCTTCCTGAAAAATTGAAAGCTATAAACAGCGGAAAAACTTTACTACCAACATAATACTTAAAAAATACCTAAAAAATTACCTTTTAAGATGATATCATTGTTTTTTTACTCCCAAGGGAGGGAAGTAACACTTCCCGCCCTGTTATTAGGAATGTAAAGTCCACTTACAATGCAAGTCGTAGATAAATAATATCACCTACGCTTAATTAATTTATTTTCTTTTTTAGTGCTTCATCTAATTGTTTTGTATTTAATTTGACTTTTGTTACTTGTGTTAATGGGTTTTTAAGGTTTTAGTTTTGTTTTAATTTGTTTATATTTTGCTATTATTACCTGGTTCATCACCTACTGTTTGTTCTTAGGCACTGATGATGGCCTAGAAGGCTGAAAGCTTCGTTAAACTAATTCAAAAATTTAAATTTACGTGGAGACACAGGTTTATTATTCCTTTAGATTAACTCCAACTCATAGGCGCTCCTTTATCTCAGCAAATAATAATCGTTTTTTTCAATCATTAATCTGCTATACCACAATAATTCACAGTTATATTTAAATACCGGTTACATTTTTATAGTATTTTACGCCCTATCCTCGTAGATAATGTTTTTATACAATCAAATCTATATATAATTGTCACTTTAAGTGCCTAGTGTTTATCAAAAGATAAAAATAATTTACCCATTAAATATCCTTGGAATATTTGATTATTTTTACGTACCATTTAGAAAAAGTGCCTTTTACCTGTAACAGAAAACAGAAAAACATTTTGGTAAGTTTTTAATGTAAATAAATAGAGGTACATATATGCAATTTTATTTTATTTTCTAATTTGATACATTACGCAATAAAGCATTAGGTCTGAAAAAGAATGCATATTTGGAAATCGAGACACAATGAGTTCTTTCAGTAACCTTCGATACACCGTAGAATAATTACACATATCTTAGTCACAAAGGTTATGTCTAATATTTTCTAACTTGTTGAATATGCTTCGAATAAGCATAAAAATAATTCCTTCATGTACTTATGCTTAACCTGATAAGTTGTAAAAACATAATAGGTCTCCCTTTTTTACAATATAACAATAAGTATACATACTAACATTAGCTTTTTTCAGTGGGATTGATTTTGAATAACAATTTTTATATATAAATGTTGAATGAATTTAAGTTCGCTTAAAAACTAATAAATATTGGCATTATCTTTAAAAAAGCTGAAAATTGCAACATATAAAGTGAAGAAACTTTGCTAACTGTTCTATATAAATGAACAGCAGTGGGAGCAACTTTAAACACTCCGTTAACACTTTAAGTGGGTACTATTTAACGATGAAAAAAAAAAAGCTGTTAAAGGAAACGATTAATGAATATTGCAAGGAATTGCTATACTTGAGGTTTTAGAAACCCCAGATGGTATGGAGTGAGTTTAAAGAGTGCAACCTTAATTTATAGATTAATTTACGGTATTAGTTTGGTTAATGTCGTCTGCTATCTACTTAAATTCTTTTAACTATCTAAGTTAAAGATAATGATAATAGCCAACACATCTTTAGCTAAACCTAAGGAAGAAGATAATGAAATTTATATTAAGAATTAAGAATATTGTGTAAGAATAAGAATATAAACATTTAACTCAGCAGAAAAAAAAGTTCCTTATAATTATCACTCTCAAGCAAAATTATTGTAACAGTAATTTAATACCGTGTTTGCACACTACAATAGGCTACATAATTTGTGAGAGACACAAAGGGATGCGCCACGCAAGCGGGAAACATAGGAACTGTTCCAACATCAGACATTACAAAATATATTTATATATATATATATACATATTAGCAATGTAATACCGTGTTTGCACACTGCAATAGGCTAAACCATATGTGAGAGACACCAAGGGATGTGCCACGCTAGCGTGACACATAGGAACTGTTCCAACACCAGACAAACGTCACAAAGATGTTGGCTCGGCAAAACGCCATGTCCTGCATCGTTTCGTCGCTACCGACTCATCAGGGGCCCGACGATGCCCACCCAACTCTGGACCTATACCATATCAAGAAAA
>KZ651550.1:261184-271298 GCA_001010745.2 Gerris buenoi
TCGTTGAAATGCTCTTTAAGAGTACAGTAATTGTTGTTATGTACCTACAGTTTTGTCATATTTTCATTTAGGAGGGGGGTAAATTTAGGATATTAGCAAATTAAATTATCAAAGGGGGGGGGGGTATAAGTAGGAGGGATAGAATCTAGATATTCTCGAATAGTAAAATAATTTGTATGCTTTCCTGGTAGTTTATAAACTTATCAAATATAAAAACACTCCGTAGCGAAGCACGGGTATCCAGCTAGTAGTCTATATACCGAAAAGATATCAACATTTTAGAATGAATTGAAGTGTTATCAATATTTTTGATGAAACGGCTGACATGTGTGATGAAGTTGCTATCTGTACATACTGCTGCATGAGTTGCGATTCTCGGTACCAGCTTCTCAGAAAAGAAAGAGACACATTTGGGTAGGGCCTTACTTGTAAAGTAGATACAAGAGTAAATGTAAATTTATTTCAAATTTGAAAGATGATGAGAATAGGTCAAATTGTTACTGTCGTTATAAAGAATTTGCATGAATATTTAGTAGAGATTTTTAATACCTGCTAAACATCAATTAAAAAAAATGGATAGACGAATTTGAAGATAATAGCAGAAGACAGAATTACAGAAGAATAGAACCTACCCTAAGGTTCAAACCATGGTTCGCAGAAGTAAAAGAAAAGAGCTTGGTGAGGTTGAGATGAATACTAAGATTTTTTGCCCCAAGTACCTAAAGATGATCGGAAGAAGCTCACATAAGTGTTTCCTTAGATAGGTGTTAGGTGTTAATATGAAGTGTACAAGGTACAGAGATAGTACGGTGAGATTGCTTCATGACATCTCAAATAAAACTGCCAGTTTTTTATAAAACCATTCTCCAAAGCAATAATATACATTTGCTTCGTGAAATATACAATTTTATAAGTAAAGAACGAATGAAAATTAAAAAAAAAAAAATCAAACGTAAAACGATCAAATAAGAAACATTACATACAAGTATGTATGTATAGTTGATAAGCTAATGCCAAAGAAAAAAAAAGAATACATGGTTGATAAGTTACTCTTAATTCCCCATCTTAAGGTCCAGCATTAATAAACGAACATTGTGAAAGTAATTTCAGTCCCAGAGATAATTGCTAAATCTTTATCTACTATAACTCGACCAATTCCCTAACTTTGTGAAAATCCCTGCTAGTGTCGTTTTATTGATATAAATAATGCTAATGACTTGTTATCAGCATTAGTACCTCCTTATTATGGACCTTTAGATAGGATTTATTAAAATACTAATGTGTACATTTTATTATTTTTTTAGAGTGTAAAATTTCCGGGACAGGAGTAGATTTTCTCGGAGAAAGACCAACAACTAGATCCAATAGACGTTGCATCTCTTGGACTCAGGTAATGATTTAAATTAATTGATATAATCCTCAGACTTCTAATATAATTGTAATTAAGTTTACTTTAAAACAAGTAACACTACACCCTTTTCATTTTCGTTAAGATGAAACGAATGATATTTCTGACGTACTTCAAGAAAATAAACGAATATATGAAATAAAATTACATAGCAATAGAAATTATTAAGAGTGTATTATCTGATGTTTCAGAAAAATTTATTTATTTCTTTAAATTATGTACCTCCATTATGTACCTCCATTATGTACTTAAATGGTGTTAGTAACAAAAATAAGTAGCTTGTATTGGTACATAGAGTAAGCAATACATCAATGTAAGTGTAAGGGTTTACATGGAGTTTTGAATATGTTTAGCAAGGTTTAATAACACTAACTTCAAAAGGGCAAATAAGTATTAAGGTAAATAAAGTTAACATATATGAGATTTATTTAAGCATATCCACCAGTTGCGCTCGTCTTTAGTTGAGAAAGGGTTTACACATACCTTGTGTCAACTGGAAATGTGCCTTAGAATTATATTAATATTTGTTTGGGTTTCAAATATAATCACTTTAGACTCGCCCGTATTTTAGATTTCACTTAAGATATATCAGAAACCCTGGAAATACATTAATACTTTCTCTGTGTACTTAAACATTCCAGATCTAAAGAAGAACCGATTATTGTTACTACAGAATGATTACTTTTGCTGGCTACTCTCAATTGCTATTTAGTTCACATTCGACACCCTAATAGTTATCATATAACGATGTAAAAATAAAGAATGTTGACGAGAAAAACGACAAACTCAATTAAATAACCCTTTGTTTGGCACGTGGACTTCAAATGTAAATAAAGTCGCGCTTTGCACTCCCCGGGCTATTTGTACAATAGCATTATTAGGTATATGCTGAAAAGAGAGACCGGTAAATCGACCTGATATGCAAATAGAAGGGGTACAAGGTATTTATCTCCCTCTGGAATTAATATCTTCATATCCATTTGAAGAAATAGGGTAATTCTATTCTCTAAATGAACCGCCAACAATTTAAAAAAAAAAAATCTATAATTTACGATTTTTGGCAGACCTCTAGTTAGGGCTAATGATATCATTTAATTAATTAATGAAACCTCCATTTATTATAATAATTATTACTAAAAAAATAATTTAAGATAGAAATTGAAATATAGGTGTTTTATTGACCGTATAATTTTATCTACTTAAAAACGGAAGCTTTTGCAAATACAGCAAATGATAAAAAGAAAAGAAAAGGTATATTAATGGCAATAATATTTTCATCTCAAACTCTCTGTGGTTTATAATTTATTATTCAGGACTAAGGTAGAGTTATTCATGTGATATATATTACAGTTCATTTCAGATTAATATTTTACATTTCAACCATTAATTCTTGTATGTTTTGACCCAGATTTAAAAAGGCACAAGGTAATAATATGGTTGGGAATTTATCACTGTTTTCTCAGTTTAGCCTGGGAAGAGCTCTCTTCCCCGGGGCTAGTGAAGCCGATTCTAGGGATTTCTGTCGCAACCCCACCGACAACGTTCTGGGACCCTGGTGTTATGTCAATAAAGAAAACAAGGAAATCGATCTCTGCTTTGTTCAAGATTGTGATAAGCCAGGTAAAAGCTGAAATTCACTTCAAGCGACATTATGTTACACATCCGATGAATTCCTAATGATAGAAACCAATTTGGCAAAGGAAATTAGTTCTTTGATTACGTCTCAAACCTTGATCAAAAATTACTTAATTACCATTTAGCTAATATTAGCCATAATACGAAAAGTATTAAAATTGCTTTATAACTCGATTCGGTCTTGCTTAATAAACTTCTGATGACATCAGAATTTCGTTAGACCAAATATTGATGTATGTATTTATAACTACTTTAATTTACAATCTTTCAATATAGAAAAATTTAATTTTGCAAACCATTAAGCTCTTAAGGCTCTACCGCTTAGAAAAATCATTCAAATTAAAATGTTATTGGTTCTAAGCAAGATATCAAAAATCAAATCACAGGCTTCATTCCTGTGATAAAACTCGATAAAACTCGTTGTATTAAAATGGCGCCTGTACTATTTATCATAGGAAGTTGAAATAGGGCTCAAATTGTGCAGAATTAAAATTAGGAATGAAGTCTGTGATTAGATTTTTGATATCTTGCTTAGAACCANCCTGTACTATTTATCATAGGAAGTTGAAATAGGGCTCAAATTGTGCAGAATTAAAATTAGGAATGAAGTCTGTGATTAGATTTTTGATATCTTGCTTAGAACCAGTATAATTTTAATTTTACTGTTTTTCCTAACCTCAAAGGGTGGTAGAGCATTAAGAAGAACTATTTAACAGAATATAACATTTATTTCTACGATTTATTAGAACAAAATTACCGCGATTTTAAATCTTCGAATTGCGTATTCCACTGAATTGTTGTACAAACAAAATCTTTTATAAATAATAGAAGCACCATTGAAAAATTTACAGGGTTAGTCAAAAATCAAAGGACACCCTACACTTATTGTCATTGCTGGGGTGTCCCCATCCCCACACATTTTACTAACTCTGTGAATATGAAACTATAGTGAGAAAACTGATTAATTGTTATACTCAATGGCCCCCATACACGATCAAAGTTTATGGGGGCCTTAAGTTATTAGAAGGAAGGTTGGGTTACCTTAGCCTAAAAAAATATTTATTTTTTCGAGAGACAAATCAAAGAGCTTTTACAAGAATCCTTAAATATAATTATAATGCGTTTTACTCGTATTTTCAATGGTTTAGTTTAAACTAGAAATGTTGGTCTTAGGGTGGTGACACACCTGAGCATTCGCCCCCGAATGAGCATACGTTCGCCCCGGAATGAGCATACGTTCGCCCCGGAATGAGCATACGTTCGCCCCGGAATGAGCAAGCGTTCGCCCCGTTTTGATTAGATATGGAGAGGGCGAGCTGAACGGAAACGCATGCTCATGCTCATTCGGGGCAAATGCTCAAGTGTGTCACCGCCTTTAAAGTTTCACGTTTTAGACATTTTGGTCTTAAAAATTATCACGTTCTCTAACAATCAATGATATTTATTCATATACATTTAATATTAAATTGAATTAATATGTATATTACTCATTTGACAATATTTTGCTACCTTGCATTTTTGTTTTAAACGTCCTTATTTTCAGACCACTCAACTTTCCTCGTAGAGAAATCATCGTCGAATAAGAGAATTCTAGTAAAAAAGGAATGGAGACTGGATTCACTGAAATTCAGAGTTAAAATTTGGGATCCTAATGAGTTAACAAGTCTTTTAATCTTACTCGAACCACATAACTATACTATGGGATACTTCCAACTTGTCATTGGAGATCTTAACAATGCATTTATAACTCTCAACTACATAAAGTCTGATGGTAAACAATTTATTAAAGAATTAAAATATAATTGAATTGAGATTTATACCAACATTATTAGATAAATTGAAATTTAGAAAGTCTATTGTTTTATTAGATGTAGTGTAGTAAATTAAAATGGCGCCTGTACTATTTATCATAGGAAGTTGAAATAGGGCTCAAATTGTGCAGAATTAAAATTAGGAATGAAGTCTGTGATTAGATTTTTGATATCTTGCTTAGAACCAATAACATTTCCATTTTAATGATTTTTATAACCTTAAAGAGCGGTAGAGCCTTAAGAAGGGTCTATTTCTAAGCTTCCAGTAGCTGAGACTAGGCATTCTGAATGGATGCACTGTCACCTACAAGGTGTGTCTTGGGGTTTCTCAGTTAGCAGAGTGAACCTGGGCTTACTCAATGGATACAGAATATGTCTTGAGGTTTCTAGGTTTGAAGGGTAAACCTGGGTTACATGGTCTGTATCTTGGATTTCAAACTCCTAAGATTTGAAACAAGGCAGTGTATTAGTACACACTGAAATAAAAATACAGGTTTTAAAAAGACTAGTAGTCTGTGGAAAGTTATCTTTGAGATAGTGGAAACGATTGTCTAATTGCTATATTAATGTAAGTATATTGTGGTTTGACAATTAGAGATAATTTAAAATGAAACCACCAGAGTGTGGTTGTATTTTGTGTGTTCGGTAACCTCAAAATATTGGTCAATATAACCAATGTTTTAGTCCACCAATATTAGAATATTTATATTTTTATTTATTTATTAATTGTATGAAGAATATACTTGGCAAATAAAGTTTTTTACCAAAAAAAAGTTGTTTAATTTTTCATCGCCTAGATTTACATTTGTTTTTTACTATTTGAAAAAACCATAAAAAACAAGTCCAATGGGAAACATTTAGTGTTAACCCTGCAGTGGGCGCGCCGCGGTCCTAAGGACCGCAAAGTCCGTCATTTTGTTATTACTCATAGGTGTGTGATACTAGAAAAACAAGGCCTTAGGTATGCTTCTTCTGTAGTTTATAGAAGTATAAAACGCCCTCTTCGGTTTGATTGAGCGAAGCTATCAGTCGAAACAGAGCGTTGTTTGAGGTAGAGTCGGCATTTGCGGTCCCTAGGACCGCGGCGCGCCCACTTACGTAACAATAATTCTGTCTAAGAATTTATAAACAAATTTTGTTAGTGCACAATTTTATTAATGTAGTGTTCAATTTATATTTTTTACACTTAATAAAACTATACAGTGCATTAAATAAACTTTAAAAATAATTTNGAGTTATGATCCATAGGAACTTTGATTTTTTAGAATAATTTGAATAACTTAAAGGCATTTTCTCTAGCTATTAAACATAACACTATTTTTTTTATCAGAGCTTGTTTATAACATTTTATTTTGGTTAAGGGACTTTATTTTGGCTGCAAGACCGAGGCGAATGGCCGGACAATAAGCAACTGGGGTAAGCATTACAGATAGTAGGCCGGTGGCAGCGGTGGGTGATTCAGTACTCCAGGCTTAAAAGCTTACCCTACCACAAATCTTCAAATGGAGTAACATCTTTCTTGAGTTTATCGCTAGTGAAATTCACTTCCTACATTCAACAGAAAATTCTGTATGAATGCTTTATTATTCTGTTAAAAAATATCCTTATTTTGTTTTTATTCAAACATAAAATAAGGTGTCCCGCGACACCATATAATGGAGGACTGAATTTGGGACCATTGACTTTTTTTGATTTGAAAGCTTTTAACTCCTGGTTAATTAAAGCTACAGGAGCATTAGTCAATTAAAAGGGGATATTTTTCATTTCAAGGGGTATTTTAAAGGGGATATACTCTTTATAAAAAAGTGCTTATTTTATTGTTCTTGCTCTTAAATAGAAAAAAGAGATGTAAATTTTTCTTGAAAAAGTCGTATGTCTTTTTTTAAAAGTGAGTTATGATCCATAGGAACTTTGATTTTTTAGAATAATTTGAATAACTTAAAGGCATTTTCNTATTGTTTTATTAGATGTAGTGTAGTAAAAAAACAAGATAATTGTATCAAATCATAAAAAAAAACTAAAGAATTAAGATTCAAGATATTATGTAGAGTGTAATCAACTCTTTTGTCGTTAATAATATTGGGTATCTATAATTTAAGGCCTATAGAAAGCCTATTAGAACTATAGCTGAGTGGAACAATAATCGAGCATAGACATAATAGGCATTCAGCCTATACAAGCTAGAATCAATCAACAACATTTGTTTTCTCATAATAATTAATTATTCCATTAGTTGTGTAAAATAAATAGATTGGTTTTAATTGTATCTACCTATACATATATCATTGAACTTAAATGCAGTGTATAAAACATGTAAAATAAAAAAAGGAACCCCTAATCATTTGTAGAAATGAAGCCTAAAACTGTTTTTCGGTTTTAAACTTCATTACGACAAAAGATAAGGGATCAAAATAATCAATAGATGCCACAGTGGTATATTACTGCAAACTGTAAGTAACATTATAGAAATTGCACGAAAGCATGAAGGGTAAATTGGCCTTTTAATAATTTACCTTAGTGATATACATGTATACATGAATTTTATGTTAAAAAATTAAAATTAATTTTTAATGTAAAAAAAAAAAATAAATAAATAAATTAGATAGGGCACTGTAAATGGAACGTAAAAGTTCTAAAGACCATACCCGATTCTTAGTCATTCGGCAGCCAGATCCATTAAAAAAAAATTAATTAAAAGCACTATTTCAAGATTAATTTATTTGTATTTATTTAAGTCTAATAAACAGAACACTATTTTAAAGGGCGTAAAATTCCCTTTATAAACTTACTTTTCCTCTGGCTATATTTTATAAGGATTTACAAGCTTTGAAATAAAAATTATATTGTTTAATAGAATATGGTTCTCCATATCTCTTATTCTTATGAACGTATGAGTTAGATAAGCTTCAGAACTATTCATCATCATTAAAAGTCTCCATAAATATGTACAATAGTCATTAAAAACACCGTGTATGTTCTTTAAAAACTCGATTTGTGAATAGAATAATGTGTTTTTCCATACTTTTTAAGTAAATATTATATTTTTAGAACGAAGTTCCTTATGGCACGTTCTGGATCCCGGGAGTGAATCCGAAAAAAAACCGACCAAAATCACCGTCACGCAAAATCCGTCACGAAATCTACCGATGACAATAACTTGAATAAAAGTTCACCGAGTTAGTTGAAATTTGGTACACATGTTCATTTTACCAATGCNTTTTAATTTTGTCGCTTTTCTAACTCCGCCATGTATAAGTTGTTAGCAACGTATACGTACGTAGCAGTGTGATTTTATAATTTATATTTCATGAAAAATGTAAGGAACTTCGTTCCTCCCGGGTGTCCCGCGACACCATGAAATGGAGGACTGAATTTGGGACCATATTTTTAACAAAATATATTTTTTTGATTTGAAAGCTTTTAACTCCTAGTTAATTAAAGCTACAGGAGCATTAGTCAATTAAAAGGGGATATTTTTCATTTCAAGGGGTATTTTAAAGGGGATATACTCTTTATAAAAAAGTGCTTATTTTATTGTTCTTGCTCTTAAATAGAAAAAAGAGATGTAAATTTTTCTTGAAAAAGTCGTATGTCTTTTTTTAAAAGTGGTAGTGCCTGCCAAACGAGTAAAATTCGAGTTATGATCCATAGGAACTTTGATTTTTTAGAATAATTTGAATAACTTAAAGGCATTTTCTCTAGCTATTAAACATAACACTATTTTTTTTATCAGAGCTTGTTTATAACATTTTATTTTGGTTAAGGGACTTTATTTTGGCTGCAAGACCGAGGCGAATGGCCGGACAATAAGCAACTGGGGTAAGCATTACAGATAGTAGGCCGGTGGCAGCGGTGGGTGATTCAGTACTCCAGGCTTAAAAGCTTACCCTACCACAAATCTTCAAATGGAGTAACATCTTTCTTGAGTTTATCGCTAGTGAAATTCACTTCCTACATTCAACAGAAAATTCTGTTTGAATGCTTTATTATTCTGTTAAAAAAATCCTTATTTTGTTTTTTATTAAAACATAAAATAAGATTATAAGGCGTTGATAATAAATAAATTTATTTCGCTATATAAATCTTAAATATACTAATACATCGTGCATTTATTGTTTAATTTTTTTTTGTTTTGTTTAGGACAAAGGGAATTATTGAAGAGAGTTCCAAATGATCATATCTTATCATGCGGTCAATGGATTGGATTCAAACTTTTCTTTAAATTAAATGAAGTCATATTGGCATATGAAACTCTTCCTAAAATACTTCTACACTGGAAAGGATATTTAGATCAAGAAATAAATTATATCGCATTTAGTTCAACGAACAAAGTTTTCATTGGGATTAACGTGAACAGCGATGGTAAGAATGAAACAAATTAGTATTAAAATAGAATACCAATAAAAAAAGTTTAATATTTACTACTTAAAATGGCAGCAGTTCTTACTATTGTTAACTTTTGCCTATAAAGAAATTGATTAAAAATATTTACTACGATTTACTTACTCCCTTGCACATTCATTGTAAAAATAATATTCATTTGTACTAGGTGTGCAATGCTTGCAATATTGAGCTGAACATGAATTTTGATCATATTTATTATTATTATTTTTTTCCCCCCTATTTTACAAATAGAATGACCCCTCATAGGGCACTGTAAATGGAACGTAAAAGTTCTAAAGACCATACCCGATTCTTAGTCATTCGGCAGCCAGATCCATTAAAAAAAAATTAATTAAAAGCACTATTTCAAGATTAATTTATTTGTATTTATTTAAGTCTAATAAACAGAACACTATTTTAAAGGGCGTAAAATTCCCTTTATAAACTTACTTTTCCTCTGGCTATATTTTATAAGGATTTACAAGCTTTGAAATAAAAATTATATTGTTTAATAGAATATGGTTCTCCATATCTCTTATTCTTATGAACGTATGAGTTAGATAAGCTTCAGAACTATTCATCATCATTAAAAGTCTCCATAAATATGTACAATAGTCATTAAAAACACCGTGTATGTTCTTTAAAAACTCGATTTGTGAATAGAATAATGTGTTTTTCCATACTTTTTAAGTAAATATTATATTTTTAGAACGAAGTTCCTTATGGCACGTTCTGGATCCCGGGAGTGAATCCGAAAAAAAACCGACCAAAATCACCGTCACGCAAAATCCGTCACGAAATCTACCGATGACAATAACTTGAATAAAAGTTCACCGAGTTAGTTGAAATTTGGTACACATGTTCATTTTACCAATGC
>KZ651550.1:353082-370815 GCA_001010745.2 Gerris buenoi
TCATGTTGCATATCGTTGAAATGCTCTTTAAGAGTACAGTAACTGTTGTTATGTACAGTTTTGTCATATTTTCATTTAGGAGGGGGTAAATTTAGGATATTTGCAAATTATCTTATTTAAGAGGAGGGGATATAAGTAGGAGGGATAGAATCTAGATATTCTCGCATAGTAAAATAATTTGTATGCTTTCCTGGTAGTTTATAAACTTATCAAATTTAAAGCACTCCGTAGCGAAGCACGGGTAACCAGCTAGTTATTTATAATAAAGAAACACGAAGTATGCAAGGTGGAAAGAGTAAGTCAAGTCTAATATTATATGTGGCTAGATAAAATAGGATCTTGAATTTTTCTTTAAACTTCCTTTTCACATGGAAAAAGTATACAGCAATAATCTTGAATATAAGAGCAATTGTACTAATAAATTGAGATTGTCTAATACCGATTAAAATCCATTTAGAAAACCTTTTTAAAACCAAAGTATTTATACCAGAAGAACCTTATTTAAAGTTCTAGTACGAACGCCTAATTCAAAATAAAAATATAATTCTAACCAACAAAATGAGATAAATAAAAGCCCATTCAAGAAATTTTCTAGCTTTTGCTGTATAAAACGTTTATGTAGAAAACGAAAAATTAATGCTTTATATCAAAATTATGCTTTTAGCTAAGTTTCGGTTTCAAACATTTAACAAAATAAAGAATGGGCATTAAACAAATTAAAAAATAGCTACAAATAGCAGACAAGATGGGCGTAGTCAATGACCATATCTTAATATTGCCTAGAATTTTTTGAATGGTGGTACTAGGCAAGCATTGGGAAACTATCAAAAACAATATCCAAATAGTGTGAAGGTCAAAAATGACAAACTGGCAATTAAATAGCAATTTATGCCAAACAATTAAACAACCAATTAAATTTCGCGGACACCAATTTTTTTTTTTTAACTTTTTCTCATTATATATAAACCAACATATTTCTTTTTTATGTAAATTATAATTGTTTGGCCAATAATAGTTTAGTCCAATATAAAGAGGAAATGTCAGACAAACAGACAGACAGACATCCAGTTAAAAACCATACAAATAGTCTTAAAAACACCCAAAACTGATAACTCCGGTGAAACCTCAGTTTCATATTTCTTTGGTTGAAACAATAATTTTCCCTATATACCTACGGAAAAGGTGAGGAACAGTAAAAAGATTGCAGTGAATTAAAAAACATTACGCCGGAATACTTTATCAAATTAAATAAATAAATAAAGTATTTAATTTAATGGATGTGAATAACATAAAGCGTGAAAGCAATAATTCGTATAAACTTTAACTCCAATGAGTTTGATCTGAGGGCTTATGTTCGCATAAGACTCTTTATATAATCCTGCATTAGGTTTATATAAGCTGGCTAATGGATTTTGCAAGTTTGGTGTAGTTTTCAGTCTGGAGTGACTAGACAATTCTGAGACTGATTTTAAGGAAAAATATATTTTACGACGTAAAATTTGGTGTTTCTTAGACAAGAGCAAGGCAGCAATTTTAAAATTATTTCAGTATTTTTTAATGGCATCATAAATGCATGGAGTAATCTAAATATCAAAAATAATTGTTTCAATCAATATTGATTGCTATTCTTTTTACGCGAATATTATTAGCTTTAATTGTTTTTCAGGGAAAAATCTTGTTTAACCAACTATCACTTTCTGACTACCAGAAAAGCTGAAACTTGCATAGATTACATATTTCCAGTAAAAATACAACAATCAGTCATTGGGTTTACAAAATCGTTTGTGTCAGATCAATCAATCAAGCAATCAATTTCGATCAATCGATCCATTTCTGAGGCACTTTAGCTGTAAAACGCAAAAAAAAAAAAAAAAAAAAACGACCACAAACAGTTAAGTAAGGTAAGAATAGATTACAAGATTTAATATGACGAAGAAATAAAATCCTCATCAAATTAAAATGCTCTAAAAAGTGAGATTTGTTTTTATGTTGTTAACGGTCACAGTAATTTAAGCGATCACAGTTCATGCGTATGTCACAAAAAATATAAGCGTAGGGTGCTATAAACAGGTTTTGTCATTTGTTCGTTGTTAAATAAATCTTAGGAAGAAACGGCTTCTTTTAACTGCCCCAGTACAACGAGCCCTCGTGATCACAGTTTATAAGTATGTCACGAAATAGCTTTGTTTTAACGTGTTTGCATGATCATAAACGCCGTAGGAATTTAATAAAACAACTGAATACAATAATTACCGAGGATTTGCTCATGACAAAAATCTATGGACAATTGGACATTTGACAATTGGACAATTGGCATAAACATTACCTAGCCCGGAACGGCATCCAACGCTTCCTCGACGCCCGCGCCCCTACAGTCCAGATGTGGAACTGGTGGTCTTTTTCCTGCTCTCCTGAGTGAAGACTGCCCTCAAACAACAGCACCATGGGACCGAATCAGAGATTAAAGAGGCTTCAAAAAAAAATTAAAGGCATTTCAGGAAAGGAATTCCAGGGCGCCATCCAAGCTTTGAACTCGTGTCAACGCCCAACGGTCCTATTTTTAAGAATTTTTATGGTTTACAGCGATATTTTCAATACATTTCTTCCCAGACTTTGGCATTATTACTTTTTATACCAACCCTTTAGGTGGTAATGCAATACGATAAAATGATTTTTTTTTTTAACACAATTGAGGTTTCTGTAATAATATAAAACAATGCATGTTTCACGCATAATTTAAGTTGATATGTGAAACAGAGTACTTTTTTATTTCTTTGAAATTGTTCTTCTCGATGTTTTATCTTTTCTGTGTTTTATTTCTATCTGTTTATAGTCTTATAGAATTATCGTAAAAAAATTGAAGGAAGAAAACTTTTATAGATGAAATAGAAAATAAACTTGTTGGGATGATATAAAAACTCTAAATCCGACATGAATACAATTTCCATCATACTGAAGTCGTGTTATAGTCTACTAAAGTTAAATGTAGTTTAAGAGCCTCCTGACGATGACAGTTCCTAAAGAATGGACAATAATATTTTTATCTACTGCTATACAAAAGTACAAACAGATAACCGTAAATCCTAAAAATAACACAAGACTTCTTACAGAGACGAACTGGATAAATAAACAGTTTATTGTTCAGAATTCTAAACAGGGGTCCAGAAATATTTATTTTTATACGTGTCCCAAATTTAGATTTGTTTGTTTGACCATTTCATTTCTAAAATAAAATAATATTCTTTGATTGAATTCAATTTCGTACAACGTATAGGTACTATAAAGCTTCAACATAAAATTTATTTTTGAAAAATATTTATTCGATTTAAAATTGAAACAATTGATTTTAACGGAAAAAAATAAAATAAAAAAGGCAGCAAATAGATTGCAGTTGCAATGGATTGTTAAATTCTCTCGTTGTCTACACGTCGTCGCTCAGTTATTGACGCCAAACAATGACTTTGTACTAGTGACACCTTCAATTTCCTGAAAAGATTGGCAACAGATTAAATAAGCCGAACCTGGCTCATCTGGCTGTATGTATTTAAATGGCTCTCATGCATCAGTTGAATAGGTTTTTAACCAAACCTTTTTGTATTATTTAATTATTCGAAACATTATTTTTGTTTTCATCAAAATGCGTTAAACGACATCAAATAATGACAACAAAAGAATTATTAATTTATTTACTTTTACAGCAGGGGTAGGTTTCCTCTGTCTAGCTTAGTTGTAGGTCTCCACCCACCTAGCCAATGAATAATAAGATCCATAGATATATCCTAACAAAATAGGAATATATAACAAAAACACTTGCATAAAAATATTAAGCCAAGTATCGCTTTAAAAGTTGTGAGCACATAGGTTCAGCCTAGACACCTCCCCACCTGTCCAAGTGAGTTCTACTAAGTCTAATTCATCCAGTATATAAGTTAGTGATTTTTCTGTTCCCCTCCATATTATCTGTCCCTCACAAACAAACACTTTCTTTCCCAAATTATTCTACACGCCTAAATTTAAAATCATTTTCTGACTATTAAAACAACATACATTTTTGTAATTATATTCAATTGTGATTAAATCCTTTGTAAATAAATAAAAGAAATTTAGAAATTTCGTTAATTGCAACATTATATATTATATAATAATACAAGCAACACCTATACTAAATATGAAGTATTTCTATCATGTAAATGGCTTAAGTAAGATTTCTGTACAATGACACCACTTACTTATGTATATAAATTATGTGTATAAATTAGATGAAAAATTATGTAAATTATTGCTCTAATAATAATTAATTTATTATATAATAAGTTCTTTATTCATTTATATTCTATTCTGGTAGCATGTCACTTGGCCACTGCCACTTGAGGCGTCGTCGAGGATTGCCACAGATATGATGGGGATATAGATTTTGGACTAAAGGATTAGGATGAATAGAGCAGGAACTATGGAAGGTTTTGTATCGGACGGGGAAATTGCGAACAAAAGGAACTTAGAAATCCGTATGGAGAATAAGGTTTAAGGTTAGACACGTAAAGGGATCTTAGACTCAAGAGATGGTAGGTAAATAAAATGGAACGCTTGGTGCAGCCCTAGAGTTAGTTATATGGCATAATTTCCACAAGATTTAGGTTATGGTAATACAGATAAGTAATGAAGGATGTATGAGTTGAATATAGCGTCTATTATAATGTCTAGCCTTTTTATTTTTGTTTGAAGTGATCATGTTAATCGTTATCATGAAAATGCTGTATATTTCACGTATATTTCGTTATCATGACTGCTGAATTTTCTGTTTTTAGTGAGTACCTCTGTATCTCACAGGAGCAGAGTTTTATTTTATAATCATCAGATCATTACACAATGATTACTGAAGTGTATTCGACGAAATTGGTTTGTAATTGTGGATTGACAATAAACACATGCTTTTTTTTTATTATTATTATTTTTTTTTTTGCAACGCTATTTTGATAGTTTTGCTTAAGTGTGTGAACAGAAACTTTTATAACAAATAAAATTATTAGTGTAACATACACATATAAACCCATTTCTTTTATTATAAGGTTTTGAAATATTACAATTTATAAAGAGTCCTCACGATTTTCAATGTACTTTGTGCTCTTTATGTGTGTGGCATAGCTTGCCGAAAACAAATTATACTAATAGGTATTTATATAATTTAGGTAAAAGATGGACATACGCATGGAGATAGACAAATAATACTTTTATTTCTTATAAAATAAACACAAAAAAATAATAGAAGGAAAGAAAAAAAGTGTTAAAACGTAGAATAACAAAACAAATTAAATAAAAATCAAGAGCTGTCAAGAACTAGCTACTTTATGTCAGGCTGACGGTCTTAGGTTTATACTACCTCGTGACGACTCCATTTATATAATCAAAGATTACCCTTTATGATATGATCTGCTCCAGAAATAGCATTTTAAAAGAAAACGTATAATTAAAATAATTAAGGAGGTGTATTACAGTACAATGATAGGCCTGGTGTCAGTCTGTCAGCATTGTTTGAACGTCTGTTCCGCTAGAGAAGAAGTGTAAATATGGGTTCGAGCCAAATTCTTTGGAAATAAACATATGAGACGCTGTTGTTTAAAGACAAAAGCATCCTGTAGACGTCACGGAAATTTATCAACTTCATTTCTCTAAATTTCTATTTATTTTGAAAGTTTTTACATGTCAGAGCTGTGAATAATGTTTGGTGTTTTCTCGGGGATTTTCCGAAATAGACTGAGAAAGAGTTGATATTTTTCAGCAGCTAACACGGTTTTTATTGGGACATGTATCGCCCTGGTTTAGGTAGGTGGGCGTGCAATGCGTCATGCCAACTCTCTAAGGTTACCCTGACCAGGCCATGGGCATCTGATTTACTTTGAAATATACATTTATTTTAGAATACACAAAAATTTATTTGAATAACCTAATTTTTATAATCATATTATGAATTAATAGAGAGTGTCTATATCTATTGCCTCTTACAATCTATCTCTAGACTACCTCACACCCTTATTCAAATTTATTACGCTATTTAGTCGTATTTTTTTAAACTTTCTTTCTTAATTTCTAAAAATGTAATTTCTTAATTATTAGCCAATTTTTTAATTGAATGATATTGCCAGACCAATTAATCTAGATTAATTCACTTAATATTTCTTTAGCTGAAACTGTTGCACTTGTTTTCAAATCTTGAAGTGTAATAAACTTTTCTTTTATTCAATTATATTTTAAACAATAAAAGAAAATACTAACTTAATTAAAACATGAGTAACAATCAGGAAACTTTGGAACCTTACGGTTATAGTAATTTATACATTATCTTAATTTAATATCCATGTACATATACATCCTTGATTACGAAATATTATAATTTTGTGATAAAACTAGAAATAATTTCCTCTAGGAAATATTTAGACCAAGGCCAAATAGAGATAAGGTCGATTAAAGTTAAATTAACCCAATCGTAATCCTCAACCATAACTTAATTTAAATCATTAGATGTCCCATTGGAGTCACAAACTTTACACTATAAATCATAACAAAAAATCTTATTTTTAAGTTAATATTCAATTGCAATAATTTATACACATATGAAATTCACTGTTTATATTTAATAAATAATGAATTGAAATCAGTGTTAATATATTAATTAAAAAAAAAAGTTTAGAGGACATTATTAATTTTAAGAAGAAACTGAAAATGTCAAATTATTGATATAATATTTTGTTACCCAATCGCTAATGTTAATTATACAGACTGAGTTTAATCACTTTATTTGTTTATTATAGCTATAGCCGATCTAAGCATGAAATATTTGCCGAAGGTAAGGATATTCTGTTATGGCGAAGGTAAGGATATTCTGCTTTGCCGAAGGTAAGGATATTCTACTTTGCCGAAGGTAAGGATATTCTGCTTTGCCGAAGATAAGGATATTCTGCTTTGACGAAGGTAAGGATATTCTGCTTTGACGAAGGTAAGGATATTCTGCTTTGCCGAAGGTAAGGATTTTCTGCTTTGACGAAGGTAAGGATTTTCTGCTTTGCCGAAGGTAAGGATTTTCTGCTTTGCCGAAGGTAAGGATTTTCTGCTTTGACGAAGGTAAGGATATTCTGCTTTGCCGAAGGTAAGGATATTCTGCTTTTCTGAGTTTGCGATAAGGCAATGATGCATAGTATAGTGATCATTGAGAAGTACGAAATTTTATTTATATCTCCTGAATTGAAATATTCCTAAAAATAAATATGTTTTTAGCAGAAAGGAAGAAAAATAGCAAGAATGAGTTTTTACGAATACAAACACGTACACATCTATAGATCGAGCCAACAACACTCATTGATCACAAACAAGCACGAGAAAAAGCTGCGTATGAATCGGCCTCACATTCGCTTGTGTTTAATGTTCACACTTCTTTGTTTGTGATCGTTCGGGCTTAATCAGGCTGGTGAAGGAGTATACAGAAAACAACAACCTCATATACCAAGAGCAATCTATGTTCTAACTTATAGTAAATCAATTTTGTCATCACTAAAATATTATGTGTAATATCTATTATCTATCTATATTATTAAAAAAGTTTTGTAAACAAACGAGTTTAGTGAGAGTGATATACAAAACCCTAGAAAAAGCGAGTTAGGAGAGAAGGGGGTTAGTCCGGGGGGAAAAGAGGGATCTTGAGAGTGACATGCTAAACTGGGTGTAGGCAGAGTGAGGGCAATTAGGGGTAAGGAAGAACTTGAGAGTAGGTATATAAGAAAGTCAGAGCGAAAAGGAAAGGGATAGTAGTGCGCATATCCCCACTACCTCAGCCGCTCTTTTACACTAGACTCACGCATCTTCACCTCAACCTTCTCATTCCATAACTATGCACACACCTTGCAAAAAAGATCGCTAAATCAGTCCTTCTCAGGACTTTCTCAACAGTCCTTCTCAGGACTTTCTCAACAGTCCTTCTCAGGACTTTCTCAACAGTCCTTCTCAGGACTTTCTCAACAGTCCTTCTCAGGACTTTCTCAACAGTCCTTCTCAGGACTTTCTCAACAGTCCTTCTCAGGACTTTCTCAACAGTCCTTTTCAGTACTTTCTATATAGCTAACGTGATATTTTACAGCATGTGTGTATTGTCATCATAGAAAAGAAACTTGAGATCAATTTTAATGCTTCACTCTAGAGTGCCTCGACGTGGCAGCGGCCGCTTTTCGGGGTTTGACGAGCGAAGCGAGTAGGTGGTGGAGCCCCCTAGTTTAAATTAAAAAAATAATTCGGCGCTAATAAGGTTTATTTATCAAGCAGTAGTAATTAATACTGTTTCCACAAATAATAAATATTAAATTACGTAGAGAATCAGCTTCTCTAAATCCTTTAAAAGGTTATAATTTCCTCATGCTAAAATAATCTTAAAGTTTATATGAGTTAAGATCAGGTCAGAATTAGTTTTAATTCTAATTTACAAATTAATCATGAACAACCCAACGCTGCCTTATTTTATAAACTTAATTACGTTGTTAAAGGAAAAACGATTCCATACAAAAGAAAAAAACGTTCAATTAACAAAACAATAAAAGAAAACCTTAAACAATAAAATGATAACAACTTTTTCTCTGAATTTATATCAACTTTTATTTTCCTTTTTTTTTAAGATAGTGAGAATAAGTTTTCTTTACATTTAAGATAAATAAAAAAACTTTTCTTTAAAGTTTGAACTCTGATCAGATCTGAATGATTTCACAAAAAAAAATCTCACAGGATGGAGATAAGGTTCGGAAAAAAAACTTTCGCCTTTTTTTGACTTTGAAATGAAAAAGTTTGATTTAATATTATTATGTCGGGAAAAAAGCGACAAAATTAGACTTGAAAATTATAACGTCAATTCTATTTGACTACTATCTTATCCCTTATTTTTCTTTTTTATATAGCAAAAACTGAAATCACATTGACAAAAAATAAAGAATAATATAAGAAAGAGGCAAAATATCCAATACGATTGAATGCATATAAATTGCTTATAATTTTATAGAAGGAGTGAACAAAGTCACTTAAAGATCAACTAACTTTTTTTGAGGATATGATTTTTTTTTCCTTTTTACTTAAATTTTTCGTTTTCCTATTGCTGTTTTTTTCTTTCTTTTTCGATGTCGGAAAAGTGGAAAGTATTGAGTCTGTGGAAGAGATGAGGTTTTCGCTTTAGTAGATTACCATATTGCCGGTGTTCTCTCCTCCTGCTTATTTTTAAGCCCGCTTCCCAAAGTCCTCTCCACTTTCATTTCCTTCTCTCTGATATCATTACTGATCCTTCTTTTTATCTCTTAGAAAAGAGGACGGCAAACTTCGTTGTTGTTTTTTTTTTTATTCGTGTCTCATGGAAAAAAAAATTGTAAAATTAAAAAGAAAAATATATCTATCTTGATGAAAAACAATTTTTTTTGTTAGAATGTTGAGGTAAACTTTCTATAAAATAAAAACAACTTTAAAAATATTATTTTTCTTTCTCTTTTTTTCACTTCTTATAAATGACGAATAATGTTAAAAATATATCTATCTTGATGAAAAACAATTTTTTTTGTTAGAATGTTGAGGTAAACTTTCTATAAAAAAAAAACAACTTTAAAAATATTATTATTTGAATAATTTTCATTGAGCAATTGACAATTTAAATTAAAACACGTTCATAGGCACGCATTTATAAATATATAATTTAGCATACATATATTTCATAAGAAGAATATTATAGAAGTAGAACTTCAAGGATAAATACAAATAAACTTCAANTGATCTCCAGAATTTCTTTCGTGTCTCTCTTATTATCTCCTCTGCTATCCTTCATACTACTATACTTTTTTATTCTTCCTATTATTTGTTGACGCATGCATTTCTTTAAGACTTGAACCCTCATTTATTGCTTTCCTTTCGTAAGTTTTTTATATGTATAATGTAAATTTAAGAGTAAAATATATATCAGAAAAAATAACCTCAATAAAAAAAACTTTGGAAATATTAAGAACTTGCTTTGAAATGGGAATATGTATAATCTGTGAAAGTTTCAACTTTCTATTGGGAGTCAAAAATGGATAAAACATTTATTTTACCTTACAAACTGAAATAAAGATAAATAAAAGCATGCAAACGCGAATGGAATTTTTATCCGTCTTGGTCCAAAGAAAATAAAATGAAAAAAATAAATTTAATTAAAGGTATACAACGTAAGAAGGAATCGGAATTTCATATAAATAACTTTGTTCTTTCCTTTATTAAAAAGAAAAGTTTAATTTAGAAGAGGGGGGGGGGGAATCTAATAATGTACATCAATTTAAAATATGTTGAAATAGAGTAATGATAAAAAAACAATTTTTAAAAAAAAAAATATATATATATATAACTTTTTTTTACAATTTCGTATTTGTTAGCTATTGAAAAGTCTTACAATATTTATTATGCAATTTAGTATTGAATATTAGGTTTACTAAGTATAATAGGGGTTACTACAATTAATACTAGTTATAGAGTAAATATTTTATGACGTTTCCTTTAAGGATCTAAATTGTATTTAATCTAGGTTTCCATGAACTATTTGGATCCAAAAACTGTATTCAATGCGTAGAAAAACATCATGGACACGTTTTAATTATAGTGTCAGAATATCGTTCAAATTAATATTTAAAATGTTATGGTTACATCAGAATACTGAGCATGTTATAACGTCACTAATAAGAGGATTTTGGTTATTTATTATTCTATACTATAATATCACCATAATCATTGTTTAAATTTAAAACATGCCCCAAGATATCCTTAATTACGCAAATTATATTTGATCAATATTGTTTACCTGTAAATTTTGATCCATGTAATTTGAATATAGTGTTTAGTCTTAGAATTATTAGTATAAACATTTAAAATATTAAAATCAAGATACTAGTTGACTTCATTTAAATACATGTGGTCTATGTATTCATTGATGCATTTGGCCAAAACCAAATTAATTTATCCGTTAAACGATTTTCTATGAAGCTCATTTATTATTAAGTCTAGATGACTCCATTTAATACACGTGCTCTCTATATTAATTGATGCATTTGGATAAAGAAAATTAAATATATTTGTGAAAAACGATTTTCCATTAAGCTTTTTTTATGGCTCATAGACGAAAAAAAAAAAAAAAAAAAAATCATGTGAAAAAAAAAAAAAAAAAAAAAAAAAAAAAAAAAAAAAAAAAAAAAAAAAATCATGTGAATCGATTCTTTAGTTAATAATAATATAATAATTGTAGGTGACTATACTCAGCATTCTATACAACAAATAATTGGATCACGTATAACAGCCCTCCATTTATAGTAGAACTAATGGCGCAGCCCTACCTTCTAAGAGTGTAGTACTAAGAATAAAACTCAACCTATAACCGTGAAGGACCCAGTAAACTTAAGAATCCACATTTGATGGGGTGAAGAAGAGGTTTGTCATATTACTTATATTATTAATAATAATAAAAGTTAAAGGATTAAGTACTTTTTTATAATTTCTGTCCAACTCTAACACGTAAATAGTTTATTCCCAATAGTCCTGGAAATATCGTGCAAAAAAGTGTCTGAATAACAACTCGAATCTGTCCACTCATAGATTGAGAGACCACGCAGGGGCGGAGTGGATCATAATTCCAAGTATATTAGCGCTAAAAACGCTTTGAGCGGCTTCAAACGACCAAATGCAATCATCGACGAGAGGTACCCTGTCTGTTTGATCGCCCTATAGTTTGCTTTGTAGCTTCTTCAAAAACTCATTTTCTGTTGATTTTTCGTGATTCTAGTGGATTTAAGTTTTGGATTTTTCATAAATACTAACTATTATAATATTTATAATTTTGCAGCTCAGTCATGGTTTAGGACTATGGTTACTCAGACTATGGTTTAGGGTATCGTATGCCTCCAAAAAATGCACACAAGCTAATAATAACTTTCTTTTAGGGAGTAGTATAGGGTTTTGCATTAAGGCGTTGAAAATGATATAAATACGTGGTTTAACCAGAAAGTAATTGGCCTTAAGGATTAGTATAAACTATTGTGATCTTAACGTGACATCACAATGCTTTAATGGACACATTCTTACATGTCTCCCCTTCATTATGTAGTATTAATAAAATATTATTATCAGTGTGTCTGTAACAGAAATACAACAATATCTGACCTTATTAATTACTTCCAAAATCATAATCTCCTTAATAATTCCATCCAAATCTTTATTCCCCCCATACGCTATATTATAGTACATAATATAAAGTATTGTGATAGTTCTATAATTTGATTTTGAGATATAGGTGGATTGGTTCCCGGAGTCGAAAGATAGATTTTTCCAACCGTTGACCGATAAAGTGGTTGTTATCGCACTCAAAATAGTACGCAAAATAGCAGATTCCTGCTCTTACTACTTTACCGTTACCGCACTCATTTTACTTTACCGCACTCCAGTGTTCCAACTTACGAACATAAAGAACTTAAGTCTAAACAAAGATTAAATAATCCAAATTATAATAATAATAACAATGACAACTAATGATTATTTTTTGACTAACTACATGATTTAAACAAAAAATTATATCAAATATAAAAAAAAAAAAAAAAAAAAAAAAAAAAAAAAAAAAAAAAAAAAATGAAAAATGTGATGACTAAGTGTTATGATGAAAATATAAAAATTACAGCGCTTGGACAGGTTTGCTGAATCAGGCAAAAAAAGGCAACACTGGTTATAAAAAGAACACATGGTTTAGTTTATATTGTATTACTTGTTGATGAACACTCTGTTACTTTTTATTTTATTCACAGTTTAAAAACTAACTGAAGGAAAAATTTAATGTGCAAATCGAGCTCAAACCTTTATAACATTGTTTTTTTGCTTTAAGGAAGCCCAAATATAATTGTAAGTGATAAGCTACCAACGCGGAGTATGTTAAAGAGTCCATGTCTGGAACTATGGATCCTAATGGAAATAGACGAGCTTACTAAAAAATAATATAAATGTTAAAAAAGATGCAATATGCACTAATAAATAATAATACAATATATAATGATACCTGTAATAAAGTTGTGTAATAAAGTTTGGAATATGGAATTACCAAAAATTAACGAAAGAGGATGTAACAAAATTAAATATCATAGTAAAACTAATTAACTATAGCTGCGATGGGGAGAGAAATTTTAGGAACGTGAACAAAACTATAAGTACCTATTACTATTTAATCCCTATACTTATTAGTTTGACAAGAGTTCCTCTAGAATATAGAATTCACTTTATTTACATAAGTATGCATTGAATATAGGTTTATTCGCATTCGTTCTATTTAAAGAAAATTTTAAGCTTGAGAATTAACCAGTAAGTAATTAATGATAGCACTTCAACTTATTATGTTTAATAAAGAAAACAGTTAATATGTTAAACTTAAAATATTAAATAAGATTAACCCCGTCTTCACAATTAGTTTTTTTCTTAAATTTCGGAGGAAACATATGAATATTTGTATAATATAAGTACTTTTATTTGTTATACGCAAACACTTTCTTTAGTAATAAGAGAGAGAGGTTGTATGTTAGGACAAAAATAACAAAACTGCTTTCAATTACCTATAGGAATGGTGTTCGGATAAATCTGTGAGGAATATCCCGATACAGCAGACGTCAAATTCGCAGCAAATATACAAAACAAAATGTAATTCCACCACATAACTCTTTGTTTATTTTCTTATTTTTCGATCTTAATTTATAATAAAATATAATTGCATCTAAGTAAATAAATGTTAAATGTACAGAATAAAATGCATCGCCCAAAAAAGAAAGAGTTAATATTTTATTAACGTAATAAGAATTATAGGACGCGTTGCGATCTCTGGCGGAGGCCCCGGATAACTAGGCCATAGAGTGCTGTCCCTCAAAAACCGTGCACAACTAGACCCAATTTCCCCCTAAAAAAAAGAAATATCCCCCTCTTCAAGACTTCAACGTCAGAGAACAAAGGTTTCCACGCATTTAGAACTCGACACACATATACACACGGGGAGTTTGTGAACCGATCTTGGAACCTGACCAAAATACCTCGTTAATATCTTTCCTTGGGGGTCGGGTCTATTCCCCAATTGGCTTGGGTTATGGTGCGGCTTTCGCTTTTCACACCCTAGCGAACAATCGAGAAATCTTTTTTCCTAGATAGAATTGGAAAAACATATTTCTATCGACGTACAAAGTCATTTGTGTTTTTATGATGAGTAATTCTGTTCATGTTTTTCTTTATACTGTGCATTTTGTTTCATTCAGTAAAAATATTCGATTGATAAGAAATATTATTAGAGTGTTAAATGAGACGTGAAGTGCAATTGAAGGGGTGAACCAAGGGGCTAAAGTGAACCAAGTCTATTTTTTAAAAATTGAGATAACGATATCTTTTAGTAGCAAAACATGTTCATTTTTAATTATCTAAACATTTTTATTGAAGAATCAACTAATGGGGCAGGATTTTGTTAAAAAAAAATGAAAGTGCAATAACAATTCACATAGCATAATAACGTAAACATGTCTTGTAACAAAAATCAGGTTCAATGGACTTGGTCCACTTTAATACTGAACCCCTCAATTAATGTTATACGTCTTTCTGAAGTCAAACCTACTGCTCATGCGCACATATAAAATTGTCGTACTTCGTACTGTGAACTACTTCGTGATATGTACTTTAATTTGTCACTGATGTCGTATCACCTTTTTATTACTGGTCTTATATGACTTTGCTTTGTAACTTTCATCTCACCCCTATTACCCCAATTTTGAACCACTTCCCGTCTTTCAATCATCCCCAAATTTTGCACATGGAAACAATTTAGGTGAAGAATACATGAACAATAATAATAATGATAAAAAAATAATAAAAAAAAGAGGTTGAAAATAAGACCAGTTTTTTAAGAAGGTATTATTATATTAATTATTTACTTTTTTAAAGGTTTTTTGTGTTTATCTCTATAAACCCAGCCATTCACGGTCCTACTTGGGCCGGCTTTGTTGGATGCACGGGGACTCCGACTCGACCTTGTCGTACGATAAGTTGCCAACCAACCAACTCACAGTCAAATTTTGCAAATTTTCTGCAGGTAAACGAAAATACTTGTGCTCATTGATACCGTACCCGTAGATCAAAATAACTTAGTAATAATAATGTAACTAGAAAAGGGTAAAATGAGATAATAATAAAATAAAATAAATAAACTAAATAATTTCATATATTTAAATAAAAATATCTTATGATTGAGTAGATAGAGGGAGGGGGGGATTACAGATTATTATGTGTATATTTAATAAGTCCCTATAGGCCACTGTCTCTTCAGATGTCAAGGAAAGTTATCAGGTATCAATTCGAAAAAAGGAGTTGAACTAGAGGATTATGAAGTCTAATATACGGGTTCATGGAATGTGTGGTAGCGGGATATGGATAGATCTTAAATGAAGAATTGCTTATGATCATTGTAGAGAGGGAGCTTCGAGACATAGAATAGAGCATCAGTGATTTTTGTTAAAATCTTGGAATGGATGATTTAGAGACGACTGGAGTCGGAGGGGTTTGGTGCTAACCTACGTATTCAAAACCGTAGGTCCAAGTTGCTTTTAAAACTACATTATAAATTTTAAGCTTGTAGTTAAAGAAAAAAGCTTGATGACAAAGCAATATCTTCTATTATCGTGTTATGTGAGTTCGCTTTGTTATCTTGTGCTACTAGAACGTAGGACGTCTGTCAAGGGTACGGTCACGGCATTGGTATTTTGCATTGGTTTTAATTGGATTTAGGAATAAGGGCATGTTTAAGGGTGATTGAAGGACAAGTCCTATGGGGAAGAGCCAATGTGGCGTGCACACTTCTCTATTAGTTTACTTTCATCCTCAAATTTCTTAGCCAAGGTTCCAGGAGAGGAAGGTGACTTTGTTTTATTATCCGATCAATTTGGGGGATTCTTGAGTACAGAGAGGATATCCATGTTATCTTTGAAGACAGCAAGAGCTGACAATGGAAGCTGTGTAATTTCGTGAATATAGAGGGAGTAAAGAAAAGGTCCTAGTAGGTACTGCACTATGGATATTGCAATAACTAGGCAGATAGAGGAAAAGAAGGGAACTAGACTTAACTATTAAAGAGGAAGGATTTAAAGATGAGATAATTTAATAGGTCATGGGCTGGATGCTCTCGTCATTTCTTGACAGGAGGACAGGGAGGAGGCAATAACATCGATGAGGCGATGACTTTGTTGGAAACTAGAGAACGAGAACCAAATTGATTGTCAAAAAAGTATGGACTAAGGATAGGAGAAATCATTCGGGGAAGAAAAAGTTTATCTTTGAAGGATATTACCCACTACTGAGAAGAGACTAATTGCTTTGTAGGTCTTCAGAAAGATGTTTAAAAAAAATCCTGTTTTGGTACTCATGGGCGACCTTGAACCTATAAATTACACAAAAACTATCATAATTACTATTCTGATGAAAATTAAAATAATAATGCTAATTTAAATGGAACTTCTTGGCTCATTAACTACTCCTGGTAGTACAATAATTAATTGATAGCCTATATATAAATATATAAATGACGCTTCAACCTATATATAAATGGTTTTATTTTTATCAGTGGGCATATTACACTGCACTACACACACACACACACGCATAATTTTATATATATATATATAACATTATTAGTTTGAATGGTCATACAACACCATGAATTATATTGATTGTGGAACAGTTGAACGTGAACGCTGTAATGTTGCAAATATTCCTGTATATATCAAACAGTTCTCCAGTTGTTATAGCTAATCTGTTTTTAGTCGGCTAAATATAGATTCCAAATATTCCAAAGAGCTTTGTCTCCCTCCGAATTGTAATCCATTGGAGCAATCAGTTGTTCCTCTAGCATCTATCGTACGTCCTCATTTCAATCATTTCCTGTNGTCCGGGTAGTGATCTTGTCTGGTATTATAGTTTTGATAGAATAAATTACTTTATGGTTGAAGGGGGGGGGGTTCGTTGTAGGTATGTGGGAGGAGTCCCTCAGTGTTATAACAAACATTGAAGATGGGTTAACCGTTAACCACAATATTGCCACAGCCTGAAGTCTGGGCAATTCTCTTGCAAGTATTGAATTGTTTGCAAGAAGCAATGGGACGGGGTAACAGCTTGCATAAACGTGTAATTTAACATTTCATCTTTAATTTAAGCCAAAATTGTATATTGATTGTGGAACAGTTGAACGTGAACGCTGTAATGTTGCAAATATTCCTGTATATATCAAACAGTTCTCCAGTTGTTATAGCTAATCTGTTTTTAGTCGGCTAAATATAGATTCCAAATATTCCAAAGAGCTTTGTCTCCCTCCGAATTGTAATCCATTGGAGCAATCAGTTGTTCCTCTAGCATCTATCGTACGTCCTCATTTCAATCATTTCCTGTACATATTTCTGGATAATGCACCTCTTAAAGGTATATCTCTAATATACTATATATTTATCAACTATTTTTCTAACAACTCTTGTAGTCTCTAAATAATAAAATAAATTAAACTAATAATTCATGCTAAAAGCTATAATGAACATTTCTAATGGTCTACAATACAGTATTTTTATTTTTTTTTTATTTTAGTAAATGCAACTTAGTTTAATGCAACGAAAATTAATGAAAGATTTCAATAAATACATCGAATATCAA
>KZ651550.1:387809-400046 GCA_001010745.2 Gerris buenoi
TCTCTTTTTGCGGCGATAATACATCCATAATGCAATAATTTGTTTTCGGTTCATTGCACAGCACTTCACTACACTTTTAAAATCCTTCTGATTGAAAAAAGCCGTGGACAAACCGGATAGTGTCATTCGGATTTTTGCCGTACACGGCAAAAAATACACGGTTTTTCGCCGTACGGCGAAAACCATGTAGTGTGAAAAGCCTGCCAATTCGGATTTTTGCCGTACGGTTTTTGCCGTGTTCCAATACGTTTGAATTTGAATCAAAAGGAATAAAAAAAAAAGAAAATTACAGCATCAAAGGTCTTTTTGACGCGCAATAGAGAAATATAGCGAAATCAATATATAAGCCGTTTAAAAATTATACGAAATTTTGTGTGAGGTATCAAATGAAAGATATAAAATAGATTACATTATATAATATAATACATGTGGAAATTGTTTAATTTTCTTTAAAAAAAAAAAAAAAAAAAAAAAAAAACAAGGAACCTTTTTAGTTCCATGTGTGTGTCTGTCAGTCGTTCAATTAATAACTTCATGTTAAAAAAACTAACGTAAACCTTTTTACGTGGGATTTCTTTCAGCGAATTAAAAAAACAGACTATCCAGATGCTATTCGTATTTAAATAACTAAAATACTATATAGATAAGTTAAGACTAAGTTATAGCAAACAAAATAATAAACGAATGGATTATTAAATAAAATGTGAAGTCACAAAACTCTGGAATAATTTTTGTTTAACTTACATGACTCGTAGTACAAATAACTGCGTGTTTGCTTGTTTTATTTTTAATTTTTATTGTTGAATGTAAAAGAATAGATGGAGGAGCTACCCGTGGTCACATTCACGTGGCCACTTACAAAAATTAGAGTATTTGTTAAAAATGCTTTAAAAAGACAGGGGTGAGCAAGTTGTATAGAGTTTAATTCAAGGGCTGGGACGCAAGGACAAGGTCTCGCGTTAGCAAATTGGCAGGGAGGGTGTTTTTTTTTTTTTTTTTTTTTTTTTTTTTTTTTTTTTTTTTTTTTTTTTTTTTTTTTTTTTTTTTNTCTGTCTAGTAATTTGAATTCAATACTATTTCTTTTAATCTTCTTATAAACGATAGTAATTAATGTTGATGGTATAGTTCGATACTGATAAACGCCTCTTTTAATTAAAATTCTTTGTAGTGATAACAATTTCGTTGAACTCATTAAAATAAATTAACTATAAAAATATTTTGCATAATAATTTTATTTAGTAAATAAATAAAATAAAAATGCATGTAGATATTTTTTCAAAAACCTTATAATTTCATTTTTGCTTGCAATAGTACACCATAATGTTGTGAATAGGAAAAAAATAGTATCACCTAGTATACAATGTTATGGTCTATTAATAAACAATCAATATTATTTAATAATATAAAATATGTATAGTAATATTTCTGTCAAGAAAAAAAAAATTAAAATAGATATAGTATTGCTTCCAGTCGGACTCCACCGGAAGACCTAGAATTCTATTATACTATTCCACTTAATTTTATTGTCATGTTACTTATTTCCAAGTGATAGGACGCGAGGAAGCCACATATATACAGGTTGCATAAAACCCACTATACCTATAGATAGACAAACACTTTAAAAGATAAAATCACCTTAAAGTATTGTAGTTTTGTTAAAAATTAAGCGCTATTCAACCATGTAAAAATCGACATCTTAAAAAACAAAACATCGCCTCTTAAATATCTAAAAATAAGCATTAAGTCGGTAATTTGATAACACAATGGATATAGCGATAGCTGATAAGAAACGTTTTCTATAAATTAGCACAGGTGTTACTTCTCAGTAAATAATAAATGCGCTCTAAATATAAATCTTTGATAAAACAGGTACCAAAGAAACAAGACCACTTCAAGTAAAATATACTCTTTATATTAAGTATATAGAGAATGAAGGCAATTTTTTTTTATAATTTAACTGTTACTTGGTATTAATAAAACTTGGTAATTACCATGAGTGCGTTTTGAAAGAATTCCCCAGGTCAAACGTCGGTATTTGTTGTGGTTAGTGCCATGGAGCTTTCATTTGAATATAAATAATATGCAGTTTATGACTTTCAAATTATATTTTGCTTTTAATAAACAGAATTGAGGGTTTATTGAATGACTAAGTTTAGTCACAGTTATTAAAAATTAATAATTGTCTTTGAAATTACATTGTTTAATTTGATTTTCTATTTCTGTTTTAGAAATAAAGCAAAACCTTGGCCTGATAAATACTATATTAATATTTAATTATGTAGTACCGAATTCTCTTTTATTTAATTATAAATTTATTAATATCTTTGAAATATGACCTGTTACATTTATCAAAAATACATAATTCATTGCTTAATCTTATCAAAAAAGAAAACTGTCGCTTATTTCGTCTTTTGTTTTACCTCAGGTTTTTTTGTTGTTTCTCGAAATTATTTGCGTCATTCTACTTTAATATTTCTTTTAAGGAATCTTAAAACTCAGAACTGTGTTAATTTTGTATAATGGAAAAAGATTTCTGAATGAGTTGTAGATTTAAGTAAAGTTATTTCACTGCTGTAATAAAGTGACAGTAAAAGAAAGGTATAACTTTAAAGAAAGAAACAAAAATTAAATAAATAATAATTAAAAGTAAGAAGGGTAGAGCAAAGTGTCAAGTCATGAGTAATAAGACGAAATCACCCTTAAGGATAAACCTTGGAAGACAAACAATGACATCCCTTGGTGTCTCTCACAAGTTGTGTAGCCAATTGCAGTGTGCAAACACGGTATTAAATTGCTGTTTTATTTATAATTAGTGTAACTTAATTTCATTCACTATCACCACTGATAATGGCTGAAAACTATTGTAGGTTTAGTTAACCAATTCATACAATATATTTCATTCCTTTAGGAAGACCTCCATAGCTGCTTCTATATGTAACCTCCCTTAAGGCTGTTACACACTACACGGTTTTCGCCGTACGGCAAAAAACCGTACGGCGAAATTTTTTTAGTGGAGTATAGAAGGAGACGGGCACTTTCACATTAAACGGCGGCTGTANTTAATAATATTTTACCTACTCTTATCAAGGATGTTATAAAATATGGATAGAGCGCTAGGCCATAAAGTGTCGCCACGAACTTGGAAAATCGAGTAGGATAGATTACCTTCCCGTAAGATTGTACAATGGTTATAACTGGAGATGATCAAGAAGGTTATGCTTAAAATGCAAGATTTTAACGTAACCTTTCAAGGTTTGTTCCTCAGAGCCAATAGCTGACAAACGATTGATAACAGTCGGGAAGAAATTTGTCCTACCTGTGTGCGCGCACATGTAGATTTTTTCCAAGTTCTTGGCGACACTTCTTAATGGGCCCTTAACCCAGGAGGTATGCTTAGTGCTCTATCCCTATTTTATAACATCCCTGACTCTTATTTATTGATTATTCATAATAATATTCTATAATTACAAATACATATGTATTAGGTTTGTTCCAACCCCGTTATTTGTAGCGTCCTTTGTATTTGCATCATCCCGTGGATTTGTGGATCGTTCAAAAATTGTTTAGGACAGTTGTGACTGTGACTATAATTCATACAGTATAAAACAAAAACAAAACAGGAAACCTAACAGATTGAAAACCTTCCTGTTGTTATTCGTGAGATTTGACACAACTGCGCATGTCATACAAACTATAAGTAGGAACTGACTTAGCCTTAGCTCCCGACTGTACTGATTTCGAATATACTCGGAAGTTCCGACTTTAAACGAAGCTAAGCTTTCAGTTTCTCCCGTGTTCATGACTTCTTGGTCGACCTTTAGCACATCGAAGTTCGTTCATCCTGTAGTGCCTCATCTAAAGGTTTGGTTGAACGGCATGAGTGCAGCCTGCCAAAGGATATTGGTTCAAATAAAGGTACAATAAAAGGAGAAGTGTCTAAAGCTTTAGCTTGTGCGTATGACAATGAGCGTCGTGTGTTTGAAGCGAAACTAGAAGAAAAGCTCCTTGAATATGAGGCTCAGTTAGCTATGAGTAGGACTATAGGGGATGGGCTCAAAAGTAAAGAGCTTCTCTCCTGAATATATTAAAGAAATAAAGCAGATCCTAAGTGAGTCACGTAAAGCTCCAAAAGTGATACGGAATTCGTATCCATATCATTTATACCTAGTGAAAACAGAGAAGGCTATGGTCTCAGATAATTTTAATGTCCAATATTTAACGCAAGCCTTTGAAATTATAATCAGGGTTAAACTACCAGATTATATTTTGGTTTTAAAGCCTAAATTGTTTCATACTTTACAATTTTCTGGCAATTTTTATTTCCCCACTTTTCAAGAGGAGGTTTGCAGTCATGATCGCACGAGCACAAACCTTTATAGATAAACTATTCCCTTAAACAAGTAATTTACGTGAGAGGGAGTGAGGGGGAATTATAATTAGGTATCCAACTCCTTGTGGTAGTGTTGAGAGTTTGATAATTGTTTTATCATAAGCAACCAATAGAGGCATATGATTTTAGACTCACGCTTATTTTTTTAAAACTCCATGTTTTTTTTAAAATTTGCTAATTTATGAGCATAGTATTAATAACAGAGTTTAATATAGGACGAGTGGAGAAAAATTTCCTTAACAAACAAGCACTCACTGAGTATGATTTAAAATTGTACTTATGGAGATATGATTGGGGGGGAGATAAATAAATGTTTTCTGTCAGAACTCCAAGAAATAAAAGTTCCTTCGACTTTCTCTAATGGAGTTTTTGTAGAAGAGCTAAAGGAAGAAAGAAAGAGGACAGTGAATACAAAGGTGTGGTCTAAAGCCAAGCTCCAAGGAAATTAAAATTTTGGAAACCTCCACTTAGAAAAGAGGGAATTTCGAGAATCAAACTTTTGGGAATAAAATGAGTTTGGGATGGATAATAGGGGGGGGGGGGGTGATCAAACACATTAATAATTAATGGCTTTATTGGACTTGACTAGATGTTATTTTTTTGTTTAATATACAAAATCTGCTCTCACGAACATACGAGAAATGTTTTCAAGAGGATATTTTATGGATGGGCGAAAACAATTAGGGTAGCTAAAAACCCACTATACCTATAGATAGACAAACACTTTAAAAGATAAAATCACCTTAAAGTATTGTAGTTTTGTTAAAAATTAAGCTATTCAACCATGTAAAAATCGACATCTTAAAAAACAAAACATCGCCTCTTAAATATCTAAAAATAAGCATTAAGTTGGTAATTTGATAACACAATGGATATAGCGATAGCTGATAAGAAACGTTTTCTATAAATTAGCACAGGCGTTTTTGCGCTAAAGAACGTAATAATGCTTCTTATTCATAAGGAATATGGTATATGTATAATGATTTTTATTACAAAGGAATATCACACTTCTATGATATAAAAGATAATATCCCTTATTCTAATAATTAACTATGACGATGGGATATTTAGCTTTTGTATATAATAGTGATATACATATATAGCCTAATTAACTATTTCTACGGGGGGGTGTTATTTCATCTTATATGCGTTTTTTTATTTCTTTGACCCAAAGCACATTGGGCTAAATATCTCTGTGTATAGTTTTTTAGACAAAGGAATATAAACTATCCTTTAATACAAGAAAGTATTACATACTTACATATTGATCATGTTATTTTAACTCCTTAATCTTTATCTTACGATATTCACGATGGCTATGTTTTTTTTACGTGTTCAAATGACGCTAAATCAGTAATAAAAATACATTTTGATGTGATTTATGTTTAATGTGTACATAAGTGTTTGCGCATCTACAGAGTAGATCTATAGCTATCCCAATTGTTTTCCTCAATAAAATCAATAGTATCTCCTCTATAGATACTATTGATTTTATCGTAAAACCAAGGTTACCTAAGTTCTTAGAATATAAAAGAAATCATTAAAATTAAAAGAAAAAAATATCAAAATCGAAGAAAAATATGAAAAATAAAGTGATTTAGATACGACATATTTTCCTTCAAGAGAATAAAGATTAAGAGTAATCTCATTGATTAAATGAAAGATGGAGTCCTTATCGACAAATTGACTTAGAGACAACCCAAAACAAGCGGTTCATGAAAACAGCACAACATACAAAAAAATTACGCATACAATATTAAAGAGATAAAATAATATATTTGTTTACTTTAATATCAATAACTATATATGTTTATTAAAATATAAATAAATTCTTCTGTCTAGTAATTTGAATTCAATACTATTTCTTTTAATCTTCTTATAAACGATAGTAATTAATGTTGATGGTATAGTTCGATACTGATAAACGCCTCTTTTAATTAAAATTCTTTGTAGTGATAACAATTTCGTTGAACTCATTAAAATAAATTAACTATAAAAATATTTTGCATAATAATTTTATTTAGTAAATAAATAAAATAAAAATGCATGTAGATATTTTTTCAAAAACCTTATAATTTCATTTTTGCTTGCAATAGTACACCATAATGTTGTGAATAGGAAAAAAATAGTATCACCTAGTATACAATGTTATGGTCTATTAATAAACAATCAATATTATTTAATAATATAAAATATGTATAGTAATATTTCTGTCAAGAAAAAAAAAATTAAAATAGATATAGTATTGCTTCCAGTCGGACTCCACCGGAAGACCTAGAATTCTATTATACTATTCCACTTAATTTTATTGTCATGTTACTTATTTCCAAGTGATAGGACGCGAGGAAGCCACATATATACAGGGTGTATCAATTTTAAGTAGCCATAGAAAAGGGGGTATATCTACAGGTCATTTGGAGCAAAAAAGTTCATATAAGCTATAGTCCAATTCTCAACGGTGTAGGAACTATAAGCGAAAATAGACTGTGTTAAAAACAATCGACCTTTACCGTAAAAAACTGAAAAAACTCAAAAAATATTAATCTTAGAACAATGAATGAACCATCGTTGGAAAGAGCAGAAAATTTCCTATAAAAGTATGTATATCTTAGTTGACTTGTTGCATTTTTTGTGTGACCAAAAGCTGTTTGAAAACAAAAAAATAGATTTTTTAAAAAAATCTGAAAAACTTTAAGCGCACTCTTCGCTATGACCCAAATGAGAGAAATGCGTACAAAGTTAGGAAAAGTTGGCGCTATTATTAAGCTTTAAAACGATACCAAATACTTCAAAATATTCCAACTCTAAGTGGGGGAACAAACCATCGTTGTAGAAAAAAACATGTCGTGCTTGCAGCTGGTGAAGGGCAAATAAACGTGACATTATCAGCTGTGGCATCTTTGACAAAAAGATGTCGAATGTGCATTGCTCAAGGTGGCGGCCATTTTGAACAGCCTTTACCTTGAGATACCATGGTAAGTATATTTTACAACAATAGATTTTAGATATATTTTTAAGTTTTTCATTAATTTTAACATTAATTTGGTTAATAAAAGTGGATTTATTACATATGTATAATTTTTTTTTAAATTAAATTATAATTATTATTAACTACAGGTGACAGACAGTGAAAAATAATAATAATTTGATTTAAATTAAAATTTAAACTTTCCATAGTATGATTACTACTAAAAACTTAAAAATTGAATTTATAATTTTTTTAAACTGTTTATCTTGGAGTATGTAGAGGTTTTTTTTTGTTTAAAAAAAATAAATAAATAAATAAAACTCATTTATTAATGACTTTTAATAACAGTTTTAAAAAAATTATATTTATTAAATCCACTTTTATAACCAAATGCTAATGTGAATTGAAAAATATAAAAATATACCTATTTACAATGGTGATACTAAGATTATTTAGATAATTATAAAGAAATTAATTTATTCATTTAAATTAATATTAAATAGAAATTTTAGTTCATTAACTAGAAGATCTATTGTTGTAAAATATACTTACCATGGTATCTCAAGGTAAAGGCTGTTCAAAATGGCCGCCACCTTGAGCAATGCACATTCGACATCTTTTTGTCAAAGATGCCACAGCTGATAATGTCACGTTTATTTGCCCTTCACCAGCTGCAAGCACGACATGTTTTTTTCTACAACGATGGTTTGTTCCCCCACTTAGAGTTGGAATATTTTGAAGTATTTGGTATCGTTTTAAAGCTTATTAATAGCGCCAACTTTTCCTAACTTTGTACGCATTTTTCTCATTTGGGTCATAGCGAAGAGTGCGCTTAAAGTTTTTCAGATTTTTTTAAAAAATCTATTTTTTTGTTTTCAAACAGCTTTTGGTCACACAAAAATGCAACAAGTCAACTTAGATATACATACTCTTATAGGAAATTTTCTGCTTTTTCCAACGATGGTTCATTCATTGTTCCAAGATTAATATTTATTGAGTTATTCCAGTTTTTCACGGTAAAGGTTGATTGTTTTTAACACAGTCTATTTTCGCTTATAGTTCCTACACCGTTGAGAATTGGACTATAGCTTACATGAACTTTTTTGCTCCAAATGACCTGTAGATATACCCCCTTTTCTATGGCTACTTAAATGTATATTGGCTGGAGATTTACTATACAATTTAATATTTATTTATAAGAAGTTTTCATTCTTCTTCCTATTATTTACAAATGACATATTCAGTGGCAGTCTTAAGTAGAATTTTCTGGGGGGGGGGGGCAAAAGCCCCCTAGCTTTGTTGGTTTAGTATCAATTTTAACAAACCAGGAAGAACTCAATATGTATGTTACATGTTTTTGCAGTCCTTCCCAGAAGCCATCCTATACTTTTGTTTTTCGTTCAGGCTAAACAACTAAATTCATACAAGAATGTTATACTTAATTGCCATTGAAGTGGGACTGGTAAGTTCTATTGTAAGTATAATTGGAGGCTTATTTAAACAGTCTCCTATACTCTATACTACTTACCATCACAAAATAAAGTATTGGTCTTTAAATAATTGTAAAATTGTAATAGAGGAACATAAGCGTTGGTTTAAAAACTGTTTATCTTAATTAAAAAATGTATAAATTGTCAGCAAAATATATTTATAGATAACAACATGGATGTCGACAGCAGTGCGTGATTGGAAGGAAATTTTTGAAAATATGACCTCTCAAAACAGCGTCTGTGAGGTGAAATTCGATATTTAATACTTTGTCATAAAATAAGAAATTTAAGATAAAGAATTTTAATACAAACAACTTAAACATAGTAATTTTAAGATAATAAAAGGTGAAAAGGTGTGCACCTAATCATAGTAGATTAAAAATATATCAAGTAATAGCAATTAGCAATTATGCAATATTACTTCAAATCTATAATAAACTGTGATATATAAATGAATAAGAGAGATAAAATAAACAAAAGAGTGTGATCAGGGTGAGAATGTTTTAAGTCTAGAGCTCAGAGCTCAGTTTTGTTTTCAGCTTGTTGTTTCATTTTACCAATAACAACTTCCTTCTTCATTTTGGTCTGGTTAGAGATTGACATCTAAACAAATTGACAACTGAAGTAATCTGAAGAGATTGTCAACTAAACAAATTGACAACTGAAGTAATCTTCACTAGCATTTTTGAAGTAATCTGGTTTTAGCTGTACTAGATAAGGAAATATATTAAACTTTACAAGTCATACACATACTTCCATCTTTATCTCTATCGATTGTCTTTGCTATATTTATAAATTGTCTGCTATATTTATAAATTGTCTGCTATATTTATAATATGTATTCCTCTCTCTTTCTCAATCCCCTATACTTATTTTTTCCTATCACAACCTGTTTTTATTTAGTTTCTAACTCTTTTCTTACCTAGCTAATTTTACCTCCCTATAGATTTGTTAGGGTCCGTAGACAAAACTCAGGGACACTTATATTTTCCTGCGTGTGTAGTCTGTCCGTCTGTCACCAGGTCTCACGGCTACACCTTTCGTCCGATAACTTTGAAATGTGGCATATATGTGTATAGTGCTTACCCACACATTTTAAAATGTAGTGACAAAAAAATTTGGGTACAAAATCTTAAGGATTAAAAAATAATTATTTCAATTTAAATAAAGGAAATCTTAAGCATACTTTGTGTAGCTTTACAAATGAGTAATGTTAAACTGAACTAAATATTATACTAATGTTAACAAATTAAACCAAAAATATATACGAAAACGGAAATTGTAAATAGATTGTCGATAAACCTTTTTAAAACGACTTTTAGGTTTAGGGCATAATATTTTAAGTAATAAATTTTAATATGAATCCAATGTCAGCAAGGTAAAAATGGTAAATGCAATATGTATTTTTGTTTTTGTTAATAATATTCAACTACCAACAAATAATTGCAGATTTTGAAAAATTCTAGTTGACAAAAAAAAAAAAAAAAAAAAAAAAAAAAAAAAAAAAAAAAAAAAAAAAAAAAAAAAAAAAAAAAAAAAAAAAAAAAAAAACAAAAAAAAANAAAAAAAAAAAAAAAAAAAAAAAAAAACCAATAACTATTTCTTTTGTAATCATGAATAGGCGAATAGGGTTATGCTTTCTAGGTATCTGATTAATAATGTTCAACCTAGCATCTTTAAACTAGCACGGTTGAACTCTTGTTACTACCTTGACTTGAATAGATACATGAATTAATTGAATAGATCAATGAAATTAACGGTTATTTTTTGGATTTATTTAAAATGCCAATACATGTTAAATGTCTTATTTACCCTTAACTATTAGATAGTGTAGAGTAAAGGGAAGATAATGACTAGGATTCTAGGATGCTTGGATTCTAGCACTAGCCAGCTGGGCAGCTTGGTTCCGAATAAAGTACATTTTACAAATAATTATCAGTAATGGAGAATGCAGCAACGTTGCTATAGTTTTCACCACTACAGGAAAGCTTTTTTTCATCGATTGAATGGTAGATTTGAAGAAACCAGATGTAAGAAACAACGGGAGCCAATGAGAACTTTGATTTTTTAGCGCTTGTATTTATAGACCTACTTTCCCTCTTCTGGATAGCGTACGTTTCTCCCATTTTAAGAAACCGGCGGGAAATAAAGAGCGGGAACCAATGAAAACTAAGTCTTTAGGCGCGAGTTATTGGCTTTTACCCACTAAAAAAATGTTTCAATCATATTACCCAATAGTATGAAATTTATTTGGCAAAAAAATTAAAGTTAACGAAATAGAATTCAAACACAAGACGAACACTTTTTTGTTAAAACGTGTAAAATCACGCATTATTTTGGATATACAATATCGAAATACTCCACCATTAAAACAATCGATTGTACCGATTTGCCGTATCTAGCAGGGGCCCCATATACTATAGTTCTACCTAATAATGTAATAACAGCTTACAAACGAAATAGTGAAAAAAAAATATACGAAAGTCACTATACGTACCTTGAAAACACAATTCCTAGTTGACTTTACCACTGAATAAATATTTCATTGGCATCGATATAAAGTATTATATATGTAAAAAAACATTAGTTTATCTTTAAAAGTAACGGAAAAACTAATACTTCCGGCAAAAACTTGAAGTAAAACTTTAAAACGATAACTTAAACTAAGCACAATTCACAATTACGTGTATTAACAAAATGGCGGATAAGAAAACTGAGGAATAAAAATCTTTGCAATGTGATCACTGTTGCCAAAAACTAAATTAAATTTTCAAAAATAATTCTTCTTTTTCATAATTCAATTTAAATATTTTCCCTAAAAATTAAGAATATTTTTAAAATAAGAATAATAACACTTTGATCATTTTATGTTTTTGTTAAAAATAGGTAATATTATAACTGAATAAAATTAAATATTTCGCATGCAGGAGTTGTCTACACTTATTTTTAGATCAGCTGTTCGGCTTTCTTTTTGTTCATTTTTCGACGAATCTACCACGTCACCAACTTCGTTTTCGAAAGTTTACTCTCGGATTTATCTTAATTTATTCATTGTAATAGTTGAAACAGGCAATTTAACGGTTTAATTTAAGTTGTTACTATAACACAACTACTTCGTCTACAAATACTTTATTTTAATTAATTTTTGTGTTCTCTTCTAGTTTTTATTTAAGAAAATGAATTATTTGAGTGAAATTGTTTAGATTAAAGATCATTATAATGATTTCTTTTTCGAACGTACAGTACAAGTATAAGAATGAAAAAGGATATCTAAATATCTGAGGTGAGCAAATAATATATATATATATTATTTTTTTTTTACCTAGTACATAATTAATTTTTTTATGATCATACACAGTGTGTATATGTGCAAAATAAATACAAGTCTT